>BHFT01029834.1:0-17298 GCA_004320025.1 Laticauda laticaudata | reverse complement strand
GGGGGGGGGGGGTGTTAGCCCCAGAGGAATTTATTGCTTCTCGCTGGAAGAGAAATACAAATACAAACAAATACAACACTCCAAAGGTTGCATGCAGAGTTATACTCTTAATTTTTTTTAGTAAAGATGGGCACTCTCTAGGGCTTTTTTAAGCAAAAAAAGAAATTGCTCCTTTGTTCATATAATTGCTTGAATTAGCTTTGCATCTTGGGAGGGGGGGATGAGTTCCTTTGCTTTGAGGATGGTCCTTTAACTAATGAATTATTACCCCCAATAAAATGCCCAGAGTGGTTATAAAAATAGCTGGAGAGGCTTCTTTTATTGCCTCTGAGCTGGAGAATAGAGCGTAAGAAATGCTGAGCTTTTCAGTTTGAATGAGCAGAGCAGATTTAGCTTTTCTTTTAGAACACAAGAAGATAATACTTTTGATTCTTCATCTGCATTGGAAAGGAGTTTGTAGGTAGTAACTGAGGGAAGACATGGGTATATGGGTCATACTTGGTGTTGTAGAGCAGCGGAATAACCTGAGGCAAACACAGAGTGAACTTCAGCTTTTACTTTATTGTAGCAATAAAGGGTTGCCACGGCTGCTATGCTAACAAGGCAGCCAGCTGGCGGACAACAGCTGATGCTGCTTGACAGCTCCCTTTTATAGCCAGCTGTCAAACAGTATCAGCCAATAGGAACGGTCCGTGTTCCCACTGGAAACATGGACTGGAGTGAAGACTTCAGCTCAGTCTTTTCCGAATGCCACACTCCTTTCCCCCAGAATGGAGCATGTGTAGTCCTTCAGATAACTCGGGCGCTTGCGCAGGCGGCCAGATCTTCTAAGTCCTAACGAAGCTGCTGCTGGAAGGAACCTTTCTGCTTGCTGGGCAACTTCTGGTGCTGATGAAGCTGGTGTCTCAGCTTCAGGCGTTTCTGGGTGAAGGACAAATGACTGTTCAGGTAGGCTTGCATTCCTGTCAGATCCATGAGAAGTTTTTATGGTCGCTGGTGGTTTCTCTGTTGCAGGAACATCTTGAGGGCTATCTGCAGATGCACTCCAACGCCTTCTAAGTTGATCGATATGGAGGCACCAGATGCACCCGTCTTGCAGTTGGACCCTGTAAGACTTAGGACCAGTTACCATCACAATTTGCCCAGGCATCCACAAAGGGTGCCCCGCATAGTTCCTGGCATAAACCTGGTCATTCTCAGCGAACTCCCTTGCCTGGCTTTTTGACCCTAGGGGTGTGACTGGGGCATAATGCAGATTGGAGTCTGGTCTAGAGTGGTCTTTCAGACATCTACCCATGAGAAGTTCAGTTGGAGACCTATTAGTCTGCACATGGGAGTTGTGTGCTGGGTCGGGAGATACTTAGCGAGCCATAGAGTGCCAATCTATAGGCCCAAAGCTTGTCAGGGCCTTTCCTTAATACCTGACTGCCTTTTCTGCCAGGCATTACTGGCAGGATGAAATGGAGCTGTAAGTGCGTGGCCTTATGCCCTTGGTTGGCTAGGAAGATCTCAAACTCACAGGAAGTAAATGGGGGCTGTTATCAGACATGATGGTGTCAGGGAGGCCATGGGCAGCGAATATCCCTTGATAGAGCCTCAGTGACAGCTTCTGAAGTTGTGTGGGAGGTCATCAAGGTCAGTCCACCCATTTAGGAAAAAGAATCAACCATCACCAGGAATGGCAGCCCAGGAAATGGGCCAGCCAGATCATTATGCATCCAGGATCACGGTACACAGAATCTTCCCACCTGTCTAGAGTGGATGTGGGCGGTTGGAGTAGGTCTGGTTGAGCTTTGGCAGGGCCTGTAGCAAGCATTCGGACCCAACTTGTTCAATCCACCCTTGCAGAGCGCACCATATACTAACTGACGAGAGGCCAGGGCCTGATCATCCGTGATCAATGCGAATGGGAGCACTATCGCGGACCTTAGAATCTAAAAGGTCTGATTTGCAACTTGGAAGGATAACTACTCTCTAGTGTCCGCACAAGTAAACCAGGCCTTTGCAGAATTGTTAGCATGCGTATATTTGGAAAGGCATGAATTAGAGGCATAGGACGATATTAGACCGGCCACCCCTTTCTCCACCCAGTCCAGCACACTTGGGTGATTACCTTGTTCTAGAAGATATGGGGCATAGTGGGCCAGTGATGGAGGTTGAGATCGGTGATCTCGGAAAACAGGCATTTTAGTTGTGCAGGTACCTCCAAGACCAATAGGGGCAAGCACCTACGAGCATCGAGCATGGCATAGACCGTGCAGAGTATGATGAACCAGTGTATAATGAATAGGGCCGCCAGAAATAGAAGGTTCCACCTGGGTCCATCCTATGGGAGCTTCAAATCTGAGGTTTTTTTTTTCCCTGACAGAGGGCCTAAACAGTTAGGATTAATGATATTGTAATCAAGTCACAGCATAGTGTCCATATAGAAACTTCATTGAATTTTTTAGAATAGTCAGCAACTGACAGACCTAAAGCGTCCCTTGTCAATGTGCTGTGGTTCACTCAAACATGGGTAAATAAGCATTTGGAGAAACCAAGGCAATGCGGGTGCCTCGACGAACCATAACAGTCTACTGTCTTAAAAAGCAACGCTGATGGCCAAAAGAGAAGCATCTGCTTCATAAAACTGAAAGGAGATGTTCGATAAATATGTATTGAGGACAGCATGGTGTAAGTAAGGTGTTTGAGCATGGAAGGCATGGGCGCTAGTGTCCAGCACAGGGGATATAGATTATAGAGATTGTTGTGCGACAGGCTTCTGCAACGGAAGCTTTATGTAAGCAAAAACGAAGCGGTTAAACCTTAAGGATGTTCCTAAAAAGGCCTGGAGCTGCAGTTCTTATTAGGTTGGCATGGGTTGCTCATGAATAGCCCATACTGTTGGATTCGTTGGGTTGAATACCTGAGGGTGTGAATTGTGTCGAACCCGAAAATTCTCCTGTGGGGTGTCAATAGTGCGATTGTCTTTACTTTGTACTCTCACCTCATCGCTCGCTTTGCAGCACTCGATCACTGACTGTTTGCAGTAAGCTATTAGGGCTTGCTCGAGTGGGCTGATAATTGAAATGTCATCGAAGAATATGAAGATTATGACCTGGTAATGCCTGAAAGAAGGTCGTTTCCAGTTAAGGATCGGGAAAATTCCTGGGCCACCACGTTACTGCCAAATATCGGAGGTGACTACTATTGAAAGGCCCTTTGTGCATACAAAAATTTGTAGTTCAGTGGCGGATTATCAATTACAGGGGCAATATGTTGACAGGTCTGTGGACAATGGTCTAGTTTAGCGAAAATGGTTCCCGGGGCTCAAAAGACATGTGTAGGTGGTGCTGGGATAAAAAGGGACTGAAGAAGCACTGATTTTGTAAATATTTATTCAGTGACGTGCTTATTGTAGTATTGGCAGCATGCTTCACCCTGCCCCCGTCTTGTCTTTAGGAGCGTTCGCTATTGGGGTTTCCCATTTGCAAGTCACACCAGGCTCTACATTACACCTTGTTTGAATTAATTTGTCAAGCTTCCATGTGCCGAATTGTGGGGTGGATTGCAAAAGGTACTTGGACGGCTTCAAACGATGGTTAGATGCCAAGTCGGATGTCCCAAGGTGGTTTCTCCCACAGCTTAGACAAGATGGGCTGGATTTTTGCTTGTGGAGGGTGAGACTGGGGTTTGGGTCCTGTTTTCCCCTTGACTGGTGGTTTTTTGCTACCTGAGGCGGATTTACATTCATTAGCCCCTTCATAGTCTTCTTCTGAGGAGGCTTCATCGTAATGGATGGCTGAGCTGCTCTGGCTAATTGGATTTTCCTGAATTTCTGCTTCTGAAAGTGCTGATAATTCAGCAGCTTGAGACTCTTCAATTGCTAATTTAAGGGTTAAATCTCCTTTAGCCAATATACATCTTTGTAGCCTTAAATCCCTGACTCCACAAACTAGTTGGTCTGATAACATGTCTTCCAGATAGTCTCTAAAACCAACAATGCAAGGCAGCTGTTCATAGGGCAGCCATATACCCAATAATAGTCTCTCCCTCAGCCTGAATCTGTTTCCTAAAATATGACGCCTGGCAATTCAGGATGGCTTAGGGGAATAGTGGTTGGAAAGAATTTCCTGCAATTCTGCCCATGGAACAGTCTTTATTGAACATGGTGCCAATAATGCCATAGCAGTGTCAAACACTGTGGCTCCGCAAAAACTTAAAAAGTAGGACTTTTTGCTATGGAAAATGTCAGCAAGATCTATGGCATCTAGGAAACAGTCAAATCAGTTTCTGTAGGACTCCCATGTTTCCGCTGTCAGTCTGAAAGGCAGGAATGCAGGGTTCGAAGTTATCTTGACACAGTGGTGCCAGATCTTTCCAGGAAAGTTGAAATTTGCACTCGCAAACAGTGACAATAGCTCTTAAAGTGACATTCAGCTCGGTAGTTACTTTGGCTTTTTTTGGAGTGACTTTGCTCAGCAATTCTTTGCCCAGTGCCTCTTATATGTATCCCACCCTCATCGCCAGTGTTGTAGAGCAGTGGAATAACCTGAGGCAAACACGGAGCAAACTTCAGCTTTTACTTTATTGTAGCAATAAAGGGTTGCCGCGGCTGTTGCGCTAACAAGACAGCCAGCTGACAGACAACAGCTGATGCCATTTGACAGCTCCCTTTTATAGCTGGCTATCAAATAGCATCAGCCAATAGGAACAGTCTGTGTTCCCGTCGGAAATGTGGACCGGAGTGAAGACTTCAGCTCAGTCTTTTCCGAACACCACACTTGGCCCCTCCCTTTGTTTTGCAAATTGGTTCTTTCTGAGTTAGGAGCTGTTACTTTAGACACAGCACTTCTTTTGCTGAAAAGGGGAGTGAATTTGAAAGCACAAAAGAATAGCATGCACATTTACTCCTGACTTCAAAATACCTTTCTCTTTATCACAAAAATCAAATTACTTTTGCTGCATTCAACTTCTTCCAGGAATCAAGATAAACCATCTTTCTACTGTTCTGCTTATTAACGTCTGGATGGCATAAAGCAGACAGAGTAACTCCATAAAGCATCCATACAAAGTCTTTTTTATTGGTTCATCAGGTATCCTATCAACTCACATTTATGACAAGGATCTTCTTAATGTCCAATCCTTTGCATATCTGAATTGTGATGTAGAAAGATGGTTATCTCTTTCATCCCATATTATAGAGGCAGGGGGTAGAGCTGCTAGCATGAGTCTGTGTTCAGGTAAGAGTGAGGGAGCCTCCCCCAACCCAACAAGAGTTAATTTAGTGACCAATCAGGATTATAGATGTGGCCACATGACATGAACTACATTTCCCAGGATACCTTAACTACATTTACCATGATGCATTCCCTTANTAGATGTGGCCACATGACATGAACTACATTTCCCAGGATACCTTAACTACATTTACCATGATGCATTCCCTTAAGGGGAGAGCTCACAATTCCTAACTAACTATCCCAAATCCCATTAACTCTAAACTGTCTGGACAGCACAGGAACTGAAATGTAGATGAGGTTGCCCTCTACTGTAGATATAGTTTGGAATCCAAAGATACAGCCATTGTGTTACAGGATACAGTTTGTAGTCCTAATAGTGAATCAGAAAAAAATAAATATCAAGAAAGAGAAGCTTTCTCTTTTATAAATACAGTGTCTTTTATTTATTAAAATTTAAAAATAAATAAAAAAAAACTTCAAAAACTTCATTTTTTTTAGAAATTAAAAACCCCCCAATTCTTAAATGTTAATCTTCAGGTCCCTCTTGTTGCTAGTGTTGAAGTAGAACTTTGCAGTTTGCTCAGGATCTTTAATTTCATAGAAATTCATATACACATAAGAAATGAAGGGATTCTCAAAGATATTTATCTTCAGATGGTGACAATAGCTTTTATTAAGTTGGTGTAATACATTCAATAAGGCATGATTTTCTGGGGATTTTACAATTCTCCTGGGCTCTGGCATTTAGAAAGGTATTTATTTTTCCTCAGGAAAATGTGTTATGTATACTGGAGATTATATGCTGCTTTATAAATAAATACCAAATAAGGATGATGCATTGATGCAGTTTGATACAAACAGTGTGCAACCAGGATTTAGATTAATTACTCAGTCAGATTTGGTGATGTTGATTACTGGTGTTGAAAATACTTTTTGATACTATTTTGACTTTGGCACTGTCATTTACTATATTCTTGCCTGATTATCTTTAAATTGAAAACCCTGCTATAACAAAAATATGATATATCTCAGATGTCCTTTAAATAATGTTTGTTTCTGCAGAAATTTAAAACAATGACACTTTTTAGTTTTTGTTAAAATATAGTTTTTTATGAAAAGAATATTTTTATTTATGTTACTATCTGATTGGTTTAATATTTTTATTTTTTACATGATTCAATAAATGAATATTATATGGGTACATAAATTTTAATTTTAATATGGTAAATATTGCTAAACATAACCCAAACAAAAGCTTTTTTAGGGTCCTCCATATTTCTTAAAAAGAGGAAAGAGGTCCAGAGAGAAAAGTGTTTAAGAAACATTGTTCTACAATACACTAATACCATGGATAAGATGCTGTTGGAACTTTTTGATAAGGATGTTACAGTTCTCCAAGAGTTGGCTGGTATCAAGAGACTTGGCTGGTATCAGGGCAAACTGAAGCCAATAGTATGTGATCTGAAGCCAATAGGGTGGTTACAAATTGCTTTAAATATAAGAATCAGTTTTGCTCCTTAGTAAATTCTTCCTGATGGAATTACAAAGCTTTGGCAGCACTCCTCAATATGTTTTTAAGTGAAAAGATTTAAATAAAGCAAAATTGGAAAATGATTGCTATTGAATTTTATTGAAACACAAATCTTGTAAGCAGCAGCTCAAAAGAATTTGCTTGCTAAATTAGGGCTGCCAGATCTGGCCTGCCAACATCCAGATGATCAACATTGGAGCTTTTATCATTTTATTGTTATCTCCCAGAAACAATGAAGATCTTAGCAGACCAGACATGTTAGTGTTAGTTAACTATCTTGTCTAGCTATGGCTGCTTCATTGCTTCATGAATGACCAATTCCTGTCTTTGCAATGCACTGTAACATAAGAGTGATTGTAAAGACTTGTTTATCTAAAAACCAATTTATTATCTAAATAACCATGAATAACTTTATCCATAGCAAACAATGTCAATGAAAATTCAACTTCTCTGCTGTTCTACCTTTTTAGTACAGACTTAGTAGTAGGTAAATAATAGTGGCCATAGAAATTCTACCCCTAGGTTCCTCCACCCTCTTGGATTCCTTCTACTTCATAGAAAATGGAATGTAGGTAAAACCCTTATTGAAGTTTTCAGCTTAAACTATACCCAAATTTAGTACTACTAATTTCTTAAAAGATTCCTTTACATTCTTGTTCCTGAGGCTGCATACAATGGGATTGAGCATGGGTGTCACAACAGTGTATATAACAGATAATCCTTTGTGGAATTCTGGAGTTTGACCTCTTTTTGGAATTACACACAAGATCATGATAGTCCCATAATACAAACTCACCACTATAATGTGGGAGACACATGTTGAAAAGGCTTTCTGTCTCTCAACAGAGGAAGCTATACTGAAGACAGCTGAGATAATGTACACATAGGAGATGATGATGAAGAGACGGGGACTTAGTGTTACAATGACAGAAGAGAGAAAGACAGTCATTTCTGTCGACTTGCTTTTCTTGCAGGATAATTTTATCAGCTCTTCCATGTAACAAACAAATTGGTCCATTTCATTGAGGCCACAGAAGTATAATCTGGAAACACCCCCAATGGAGACAGCTGTGAGGCAGAAGCCTGAGAACCAGGAGAGAGTTGCTCAGGACCGCTCAACCCAGTATCAGGACTGCTACCTCCGCCTTTGTGCAAGGAGGGACAGGAGGAGCACTGCCAGAACCCTGCAAAATGATCTCCAACAGGCCACAAATGTGCATGAGGTTGCTCAAATGGTCAAAAACAAAGTCCATGAGGGTGGTATGAGGGCCCGACAGCCACAGGTGGGGGTTGTGCCTATAGCCCAACACCATGCAGGACATTTGGCATTTGCCTGAGAACATCAAGATTGGCAAATTCGCCACTGGTGCCCTGTGCTCTTCACAGATGAAAGTAGGTTCACACTGAGCACATGCGACAGACGTGACAGGGTCTGGAGACGCCTTGGAGAATGTTCTGCTGCCTGCAACATCCTCCAGCATGACCGGTTTGGGCGTGGGGTACGATAATGGTGTGGGGTGGCCATTTCTCTTAGGGGGCATGCAACAGCCCTCCCATGGATTGCTCACCAGAAGGTAGCCTGGACTAAGCCATTAAGTAACGAGAAATCTGAGATTCCCTTCAGTATCGCACATTGACTAGAGACCATATTGACTGAGTGTCGAGTTTGGCCCTGGTGTTCCTCCTTAATTGCAAGTAATATATGCTATACACCTCATTGTGGCCTGGAGTTGTGTCCAGCACTTTCCTGCAAGATGAAAGCATTGATGCTATGGTACTGGCTTGCCCTGCCCGTTCCCCTAGAACCCTGACATCCATTTGTATAAATGCACATCCTCGGTGTACACTCCATGTTCTTTCGCTCCTATCATCTCTAATCGCCACCGGTTGACCCATTAGATTCTGCCAGAAGTTGGCGGGGAATGCTTTTAAGTCGATGTGGGAGAGATTCCTCAGGCAGACCCTCTTGCCACCTTGCATCAAGTAGCTATGCCCCAGGTCACATTGTAAGTGTCGAGTGTCTATAGGTCCCATGTGGAGCGCCCACACACAGCTACTGAGCCTCATTTTCTGACTTTGTTTTAAGGACATCTTACAGTCAAAGTTGGATCATGCCTGTAGTATTTTTTTTCCACTTTTAATTTTCACGTGTTACTGCCAAACTCAGGCCTCATTCCATCTGTTGCTAAATTTTTATGATTTCCATTGAATCAAATTTTTGTTGTGGTATGTTTGTTGTCAAGCCACATTCAATTACATGTATGAACAAAGTAAAATTTAATAGAGATATATATTTCATTCATTCAGATCTAGGATGTCTTATTTTTGTGTTCCCTTTATTTTTTTGAGCAGTGTATATTAAAAAGAAGGGTAGAAAAGAGTTGACCTGCTGTGTTTCAGGGTCAAAATATATCATCTTCCTTCAGATGAGATCAGGGTAAGCAATCTTAGATTTCAGATGTAGAGGTGTCAAATTCCTCTCCTAGCATAGTGTCATGGGAACAATCATTCATAAATATTCATATGTTTCCCAGCAGCTGTCCCAGTTAAGCAGACAATTGTGGGGAAACAATCAATATTGATTTTCCAATTGCACACCATACCCATTTGATCAAAAGTGATGGCCCATTGGAACAGGCTGAGCGGAAGATTCTTAAAACAATCTAACTTAAACTTGGTAAGAATTAAAATAATAATATAATCTACAAATACAATTGCTTTATGGTTCCATGATAAAATCATGGTATGATAGGAAGTTATAGTTTTTACTAGTGATTGTAAGAATTCTCCTAATTAGAGTTAGTCTAATGGACACTACATAAGGAACATATGCTTCTACCATGTAAGCATCCCTAGTCTTGGAACAACTTGCTTTAATAATAATAATAACAATTACGGGGCAACATCAACTTTCTTAATGGCATATGGTCCTCCCATTTAGAAAAAGTGCACACAATTAGAATGTTTGTATCCCTGACAAATCAGTATATCTGCATGGTCAACTTGCAGGCACATAAACCCAGGGTGCTGCCCTAGTAACTTTGTCTGTTCAAATTAATATTAAAGTTCATATAAATAATGGTTTTTGTACCTTGGTGCATTTTTAGAGAACACCAGGCTTTTGAAATTCTTGCTGCAATCCATCTTTTGAATGTGCGGCTATATAAATGGTCCCCTCAGATAAGGAAAGGCAGCAAACAGGTAGGGGACATAGATTAGTCAGTGGGAGACAACTAAAGTCCACTACAACTTATCACGGCAAAAGGCACACACTTGCTTCCATTTAGCAGCCTCTTGTGAAATAAGAGATAAAGGCCCGGTCCCACTGCACTTACAGATGCAAAGAGGATGTAAAACGGACAAAAAAGCTTACCATCAGTTGGAAAACTCTATGCATCCGTTGTGTACTCACTGCATACGTGTTTCATATGCTCTATCCGTCGAGCATCCATCCACCGATTTCATCCACGCAAGATGTTTTGACTGCACAAAACTTTGTGAACGGATGAACTTTCCACTGCATACGATCTACATCCGCGACATATACAGGCAACAAATGTTCGTATGTCCGTTATCATCCATTAAGCATCCGCTGTATCCTCTCTGCATCCTCTGGCCATCCCTCAACTCACATCCAGTGCAGCTGAAAACGAAAGAGGGAGGAAAAAAAGGTACACGGAACGTCGACATAGCGTTAGTAGCAGGGAAATAGAAAGGATGTAAGCGTATGCATCTCGTGTATAAAGTATTCAAAATGGACAAAACGTTTGTATATGGGATAGTATCTCGTATATTTAGGATGTCTGGAGTATGTAGAAGGACACCTAGCGGACAACTGATATTTCCTATAAAAAGGGGGAGAAAATCATCTGGATCTCAGTATGAGTCCAGCAGCCGTGGTGTACAGACCTCTTCACCCTGTCTTGGTCTTCCACATCATCAATTGTTCTCCCACCATGGATGATGACACAGTCCATATGATAGCTGCGCTCATTCATCACCAGAACCAAAACCTGTTCAGACTGTTTCAAAGGAAGGCAATGACAAGAAGCGCTGAAGCCGAGTGTCTCCGCCGGCTTTGGTTGAAGGGAGGAGCCCTGGCTGGCTGCACATGGCTGTGCCAAATGCCTCAGCGTTGCTCTAAACACTGCGGCAGCATGGGGAGAAGGGAAAGGAATGGTGGAAGGTCTCCTGATATGAAGTGCCCCACCAATGCCTGAGGTCAACATCCAAGCCGTCGCTGCCTGCCTACACCGAGGGTGCAAAGGGGGGGAAATTAAGTCACCCCAAAAGACAGCCTAGCTGTCTTTTTTTTTGGGGGGGGGGGGTAAAAAAAAAAAGACCCCAGCCTTATTTTGTGTGAGAAACAGGGTAGTAAACTTTCAACACTTGACATTGGTGAATAAGTTTGGATCAGAAGAGGTGAATTCATAAGGGATAAAATTCTCTCCAATACTCTTAAATAAACAAGAGGAGAAGATGGATAATAAGCTATTTTTAATTTTATTAAAGATTTATTGACCAACAAATAAAAAATTGAGAGACAAAACTGTAATAAAGGGGACAGAGAAGTTCAAAATATAGAAAAGCAGAATCAGTAAAAAGTTGAAAATGTCTCAGAAATTCAAGGCCCACTTTGTGATTTGAGATAATTTCATCCAAATATGAGTTTTGTAGTATTTTGCTTCCACTCAGTCAACTTCCCTTTTCTCTTTACATTTGTTTTGTAACTCGGTATAAGGCTACTATATACTTATAGACTGCCTTTTTCAGTTCTTTTGACAATCATCCATTCCTTATCACAGATCACACACTATTCATTATATCACACTAGTATTTACATAAAATGTCTCCACTCGTTTTCCTGTTTTCAATAAAATTCTGTAAACCCCATGTCCCACTGCACCAATGGATGCA
Source organism: Laticauda laticaudata (assembly GCA_004320025.1). Lineage (NCBI taxonomy): Eukaryota > Metazoa > Chordata > Lepidosauria > Squamata > Elapidae > Laticauda > Laticauda laticaudata. The sequence continues at coordinate 5,628 of BHFT01029834.1, read as the reverse complement.
AAGAGGATGTAAAATGGACAAAAAAAGCTTGCCATCCATTGGAAAACGCGATGCATCCGTTGTATACTCCATGCATACGTGTTTCATATGCTCTATCCATCGAGCATCCTTCCATTGAGATTTCATCCGCACAAGAAGTTTTGAGCTGCACAAAACTTTGCAAACGGATTGAACTTTCTGCCACGTATGATGTACTTCCGTGACATATACGGGCAACAAATGTTCTATGTCTGTAATCATCCGTTAAACATCCCCAGCATCCTCTGGACATCCCCTCAATCACACAATCTGCCAGCTGAAAACGGAAAGAGGGAGGAAGCGAAAGGTACACGGAACATCCACACATCTTTAGTAGAACGGAAAGGATGTAAGTGGATGCATCTCATATATAAAGCATTAAAATGGACAAAACATTTGTATATGGGATGTATCTCAGATATTTTAGGATGTCTGGAGTATGCCTAGAGTATGTGGAAGGATACCTAGTGGAAAACTGACATTCCTATAAAAAGGGGAGGAAATCACCTGGATCTCAGTATGAGTCCAGCAGCCGTGGTGTACAGACCTTTCACCCTTGGTCTTGGTCTTCCACATCATCAATTGTTCTCCACATGGATGATGACACAGTCCATATGATAGCTGCGCTCATTCATCACAGAACCAAACCTGTTCAGCACTGTTTCAAGTTTTACACACAGAAGGAGAAGAAGGAGATGTCCAAGAGCTGTGTGGGTCCAAGGATGGATTGTGAGAAGAATGGAGTTTGGACTGTATGACCAGTTGATGGTGGAGCAGAGAAATGAAGACACTCGTGGCATTCCATCACTTCATGAGGATGCAACCAACCATGTTTTGACGAACTTGTACAGCGTCTGAGACCCAGGTTGACCAAACCTAGCACCAACTTCTGTCCAATCTGGACCCCGGACTGAAGGTGGCACTGACTCTATGGCACCTGGCCTCTGGAATCACATATAGAAACAAGCAGTATTGCATGGAGGGTGCCACACAACAGCATCAGCAAAGTGGTCAGAGAAGTGCTACAGGCCATCATTGAAAGAATACGTGGAGGGAGCTCCTCAGGTGTCCCACCACTGAACAAGGCTGGAGGAAACTTGCAGAAGAATGGTATTAGAGGTGGAACTTTCCCCACATCGTTGGAGCCATAGATGGGATGAACGTGGCCTGCAAAGCTCCAGCCAACTCAGGGTCCACTTATTACAACTACAAAAGGACTTCTTCAGTATCATCTCTTTGCCATGGTTGATGCTGACTACAAGTTCATCCATATCGATGCTTCAGGCAACGGGTCAGCCATACACTTCAAGATACCTCACCTGTGAAGAAAGGATCTTCAACTACAGGCTGTCCAGGCAAGACGGGTGGTGGAGAAGACATTTGGATCCTGGCCAACAGGTTCCAGATATCTTCTCACCAACCATGCAGCATGACCCAGAGACTGTGAGGAGCATCGTGGAAACTTGCTGCATCCTGCACAATCTCATGCGCACCTTGCTACCCAGTGTTGCACAACAGACTTGTCGACCATCAACAAGGGAATGGGGACCATGGAGCCTGGTGAATGGAGGCAAGGACGTAACCTGATAGACACTGTGGATGTACAAGGCCCCAACAGAGCTTCACGTGAAGGCAAGAAGCAGCGCAACCTCCTGAGCCACTGGTGCAACTCCCCAGCTGGAGCAGTGGAGTGGTAAGACAGGATGTTAGATGATTAATGGATGCTTCCTTGAGACTGTTGTATAACATTGATGAGATTGTGCCATGTATGTTGGAGATCCTACATGAATAGGGCATTATAAAGAGCTTTGTTTATTTTAAAATGTGTTGATCAATGAATAAATAATGTTCTTGATAATATAGGTCCATATGTGTGGAGCTGGGATGGTGGACCATACAGTCCCACTATGCTTGCACTGGAGGTTTATCTATCCCACAACTATCCTTATCTATTCCACAGCATGCAAAGGCTTAACCATTTTTTCAAAGTTTTCACCAACACTTTATTAAGTAAAAAAAATGAACCAAGTAAACTAAGTGTCTTAAGCAAAGATAACCTTTATTAACTTTCTTAGGTAAACTTTATGACTTTATTAAATAAGCAAAATGAACCAAGTAAACTGTATTAAATGTCTTAAGCAAAGATAACCTTTATTAACTTTCTTATGGTAAACTTTAATGACTGTATTAAATAAGCAAAATGAACCAAGTAAAGGTCTTAAGCAAAGATAAACTTAACAAGAAAACAGCTCAGTCTCTGACACTATTCTCAGCCATTCCGAGTCATGTCAATGATCTCAGCTGTTAAGCGGGCAGGGATTGTGGAGGTGGGCTGGCTTGAGTGCTGGTCTGAGGCACATTGGGGTGCTTGGCCCGAGGGTACAACAGGGGATGGTGTGTTCAGGAAGCTGTCAAGAGCTCACTCAGTCCCGTGAGGTTGAGAGGCCCTTCATCAAGGACTTGAGTTGTCAGGCCCAATACTGATGACAAGATTGTCCGTTGACAGGCTTGGCTGTGGGGTGGAGAAAGGAGGAGCGTAGTGGGCTGTCTGGTCTGCAGGTGAGCGAGGTGAGGCATCTCTGGCATCCAATGAACCTGGCCTGGACTGGGAAGTTCTGCTTCTGCTGTGGGAAGTCCTGGTAGTCATAGGCTTTGGTAGGTGAGGGGTTGTTGAAAGCCGTGGAAGGGCTGTGGACATCGCCTGGGGTGGAGAACAGACCTGGACTGGGTAGGAGCAGCTTCAGCTGGCCTTGAGGGTTGTGCAGAAGTGCTGTGATCTTCTGCTTCATCACCTGGTACTGGGCCTTGGGCAGGTCCTTAGGGTGTGTAGCTCACTAGGTGATGAAGGTGTGGCTGCCGAGGATGCTCTGGCCAAGTGGACCAGCTGAGAGAGAAGTTCTGTGCTGGTCTTCATTGTGTCCCGATCTCCAACAGCACACTGTAGTCCTGGCCACTACAGTCTGCCTCTCTGCCTGCATTCTCTGGAGCGGAGCGGGGGTGGGTGGGGTAGGGGTTGGTTGGCCTCTGGTGCTGCTGCTTCTTCCTCCTTTGTGACAGCAGGAATCATCCTCTACAGGATCCTCCAAGTCTGCTGCATGGGGAGGTGCAGCTGTTGGGGGGGGGTCTCTGCTGTGGGACTGTCTGAAGACACCTGCCTGGACAGGGTACCTGGCTCCTGGCTGGAAGAGGACTGGCTGTCTGTGGGCTGTCTGAGGGAGAGGGGTCTCAGAGGGGCTGCTCCTCAGTGGCAGATCTCATCCTCCAGGAAAATACACTTGGGCCATGACGTACATCTCCCAGTCAGTGAGCTTGACAGTGGCCTGCCTGGATTTCTGAGGTATAGCTTGCAACCAGGTATGGCATGTGCTTCCACCATCCAAGAAGTACTTCTGCAGTGTACCCCAGGCTCTCTACTTGTCTCTCCAAGCTACCTGCTTCTTCTTAGTGTCCCAATACAGTCTGTGGCCCTTTCTCCAGAGGTACTCTTTCTCCCTCAACCATTCCAGCACTCATCCTCATGCTCCTCAGAAATGGTGTACAGTTTCTTCTGCTCCCTTTTCCTTCCCTTGCCTCTTGCCCCTCTGCAAGGGGCTTTAGCAGGGCCCTCAGGGAACTCAGCATCAGCGCCTTCTGGAAATTGTCAGGGGCCTTCAGGAGCTTGAGCAGCTGGACCTTCAGGGGGCTTGGCGCAAGGGCTCTCAGCAAAGGGCTTTCAGGGGGCTTGAGGGCCCTATGGGGCTGGTCCACCACCAGCAGCAGTAGCAGCAGCTTCAGAGTCAGCGTCAGGGGGTGGGATGCTGGTTCTGGCCTTCTCATCTTGCAAGGGCTTGAACAAGTAGCCACAGGCTTCCTCTTCTTTGCGTGACTGACGAACCATGGTGTTCCTGCAAAGAGTATGTGGCCAGCACATCTTCCCCTTGTATGCTGACTGCATTGCGAGCTGCATCCTTTTATATTCTGCGGAGCTGATGCAATTCATACTCCCCGCATGCGCAGTGAACGCTTTGCATCCGATATACATCCGTGCGGCATCTCCTTTGTTTCCTATAGACGTTTGTGATGCATCCGCTTCATCCGCTATGCATCCGTCCCTTCCGCTATGCGTCTGCTTCACAATTCTCCCCTGGAACCCCTTTGGAGGTGTCATCCACTTCCATCTGCTTTCATCCGCTAGGCTTCTTATGAACATCCATTAAACATCCCCACTACACTTTACCCATGTTCGTTCTTTTCCGTTCTTTTCCATTCTGTTTATGCAAATTTTTGCCTCTTTTTGGAGCGGATGACAACGGATGGAGCCACCCCCATAATTTTGCTCGTCCGCTGTGTCCTTTATGCATACGTTTTGTGTCCGTTGGCCAGCAGGACCAGGCCTTTAGTAGATTAATAGAAGTACCATTAACCCACTGAGATAACTATAAAGGAAGAAGATGAGGGTGGAATTGAGGAAGCATATTAAAAAGCAATATGGGGAATTCAATCTGCTAAAGAATTTGCACTGGAAATTTCATTGTTTAAGAGGAATGTTCAGGACAATAAACAACAACAATTTCTGAGGATAAAAATATAGTGTCCAATAGAGCAGAACCCTCTGACATTTGTAGTTTGGTTGCCATTTAATTATATTTTATGGATTGCATAACTTGTGGCATCAGATCATATGTATTCTTCAAATCAAGGTTGAAAACCATTCAAAAACAGGTATAACATTGCCTCCAAAGCATATGTTCTAATGTAACAGGAGAGGCAAAGTCTTGGGGAATAATTAAGTAAGTGTTACTTAGATAAATGCTAGATTGGTTTGATTTCATCTGCTGTTCACAAATTTCTGTTTGAAGACTACTTCAAATGTAGATTATAAAAAACAAGTGATATGCCTCCTTATACATATTCAGATTTCATGGCTGCTTGATGGAAACTTGATTTCTACACATGTAACCTAAAATTATATTCTTTTTTTGTTGCATAGAGGTAGGGATAACAGAAGTGACGACAACTTGTTGTTAAATATTAAAGGAATGTGCAATCTTTTTCTTTTATGAGTTGATAAGTATCTTTTTTTCTTCCATTCAGTTTTGCCCAATTCTCATAGTCTCTGCAGTCTTCTTGCATGGTTTTTCAGAATAGTTTATCATTGCCTCTGTTCCAAGGCAGAGAGAAAATGACTGAGCCAAGATCACTCAGCTGGCTTTTGCCAAAGGTAGGATTAGAACTTATTAGTAATCCTAATTAATAATCCTAATATTATAATCCTAATATTAGAACTTTCAGTTTCTATCAAATAAAATTTGGTTTTAGCTTCTATTTTCTTTTAAATGCGTTTAAATATATGTATTACATACATACACACATAATCAAAGACATACCAAATTTGCTTACAATGTATTATATCTTATTTATTTATTTATTTGCCAAGCGATTATAAGATAACAGGTCAGTAGAAACATAGTTATGAATACATGAAATGGATACATATAAGAAAAAAACAACAGTAGAACAGGGAGGTTAGGCATATTGGTGCGTTTATGCATGCCCCCTACAGACCTCTTAGGAAAGGGGTGAGATCAATAGTAGACAGTCTAAGGTTAAAATTTTTGGGGTTTGGGGAAG
>BHFT01029832.1:0-13096 GCA_004320025.1 Laticauda laticaudata | reverse complement strand
CTTTTGGATTGGTTCCTAGTGAACCAATCCCTATGCTGTTTTTTCTAGCCAATCATATTAGAGGATTTGGAGTAAACTATTTTATACAGAACAACCTGGACTTACGACAGTCCATTTAGTGACCTGGAAGTTAAACAACGGCTCTGGAGAAAACAGGACCGAGGACCATTTTTCACACTTATAGAATAGAATAGAACAGAATAATGGAACAAAAAATAGAATAGAATAGAATAGAATAGAATTACAGAATAGAATAAAAATACAGAATAGAATAGAATAGAATAGAATAGAATAGAATAGAATAGAATAGAATAGAATACAGAAAAATAGAATAGAATGGAATGGAATGAAATGGAAAGGAAAGGAAAGGAAAAAAAAAAGAAAAGAAAAGAACTGGAAGGGACCTTCAAGGTCTTGTAGTCCAGCCCTCTGCTCAAGCAGGAAACCTTACACTATTTCAGACAAATGGTTTTCCAACCTCTTCTTAAAGATCTCACAGTGATGGAGCACCCACAATGTCTGGTGGCAAGTCATTCCCCTGGTTAATTGTTCTCAATGTCAGGAAGTTTCTCCTTAGTTCCAGGTTGCTTCTCTCCTTGATGAGTTTCCACACATTGCTTCTTATTTTGTCTTCTGGTGCTTTGGAGAATAGCTTGATTCCTTCTTCTCTGTGTAATCTCTGAGGTCTTCTCCTTCAGCTGAGGTTGGAGATCCTCAAGGCAACTCATATAGATGGTCGTCCAAATTTGGTTTGAAAAATCTCCCAGGATGGAAACCAGATGATGCCAGGAGAGAGTGAGAGCGGGGCTGTTCCATTGCTTTATATATCCTCTGGTCAAAATAAATCCCTTTTTTATTTTGAATTCCCTTTGAAAAGCTGCACACACACACACATATACACTGTTCATGTCCTACCTTTGGGCACTACAGAAAATAACTCCACAGTCTCTTCTCTGCGGCAGCCCTTCAAGTCACTTGGAAGAAGCTATCAAGTCCCCACTCAGCCTTCGCGTCTTCAGGCTGAAATTATTCACCTCTTTTAACCATTCTTCTGAAGAATGTAGCCTTCCAACTTCCTGGCCCGTTCTGTGGGATGTTTGTCTACGCACATCCAGGCTATTGAATGTGTGTGCCCACACGCATAAGTAGCGAGTAACAATCTTCATTAATACAATCGCTCTCCAAGGCCTCTTGCAGAATCCTTCTAGCATGCTGACTTTTGATTTATTTATTTTGGGGGGGCCCCACTTAAAGCCTCTCAGACATCTCGAGACATTGCTTTTATTTAACAAGAATGCAAGTGTTTTCTCAGCAAATGGAGATAAAGTGGGGAAACGTGTGTCGAAATGCCCAAGTTGCACAGTTATGTATAAAAATGTGATTTGTCGCAAATGTTCCCCTATAATACGATTGGGGCAAATGACTTTGATTCTCCTAACAGTACATATTCCAAAGGAGGCGGCTATTTCTAGCACATCTCCCCCATGGCTTCCTAAGCAAGTAGGGTGGATCTATCTATTCATCTACTTATCATCCGTCCATCCATCCATTCATCCATCCATCCATCCATCTACCTATCTATCCATCCATCTACTTATCTATCTATCCATCTACCTATCCATCCACCCGTCTATCCATCCATCTATCTATCCATCCATCCACCAAACCATCCATCCAACCATCTATCTACCTATTTATCCATGTATCTATCCATCCATCTACCTATTTATCCATCCATCTATCTACTTATCTATCTATCCATCTCCCGATCCATCCACCCATCTATCCATCCATCTATCCATCCATCTATCCATCCATCCATCCATCTATCTATCTATCTATCTATCTATCTATCTATCTATCTATCTATCTATCTATCTATATCATCTATCTATCAGTTTGAAGAAAAGATTGGACAACCATTTTTCTCAGATGATATAAGACCACCTATCTTTGAGCAACGGGTTCAACTGGAACAAGGGTCTCCAACCTTGGCCATTTTAAGACTTGTGGATTTCAACTCCCAGAGTTCCCAGAGTTCCCCAGCTTGGCTGAGGAATTCTGGGTGTTGGTCCACAAGTCTTAATGGCCAAGGTTGGAGACCCCTGACTTAGATGAGCCTTCTGGTCTTTTCCAACTCTATCATTCATGGCTGGCTGGGGAATTCTGGGAGTTGAAGTCCACAAGTCTTAAAGTTGCCAAAATTGGAGACCCCTGGACTAGAAGATCTCCAAGGTGCCTTCTCCTTGGACTCTATGATCATAAGAAATGCCATCCGTCAAAAGTGTGTGGCTTGTAGAGTGTCACCTAAAAGTGGGGAAATAGATGGAAACATGTCAAGATGTGAAAATTTTGGAAGAGACAGTCTATTGTGAGGAATGCATGTTTGTCAAAAGAAACTGAGATTTAATGTGGTTGAAAGGAAGGGAATCAAACAAACAGAAGGGAGGTGAAAAATGAAGGAATGGTTGAATGAAGAATGAAAGAAGGGTGAACGAATGAAGACTTGCACCTAATGCAAACACAAACATCTAATATAAAAGAAATAGAGATAGTTTGATTAGCTAGGGTAATGTTTTTCAGCATCAGCAATTTTGAGAAATGTGGACTTCAACTCCCAGAATTCCACAGCCAGCAATGCTGGGGAGAGAATAGAATAGAATAGAATAGAATAGAATAGAATAGAATAGAATAGAATAGAATAGAAAAGAAAAGAAATACAGAATGGAACGGAATGGAATAAGAATATAATAGAACAGAACAGAACAGAATAACAGCGAGAATTGTATTTGCTAAAAATTGGTAAAGGGAACAGACTTCTACTGAAGAAAATGTGATAAGGAAAATATTAGAATGTGCAGAAATGAATAGATTAACACTTGTAATTAAAGAAAGAGCAAACTGAATATTATAAGGTATGGAAATTATTTTATCGATGGTTAGAGAACAAAATATGAAAGCTGGATATAAATAATGGATTAGTTAAGAAGGATAATAGATATTTTTAATATAAATAAATAAGTTAAGAAGAAAGATAAAGAGGTAGTGATATTAAATACAATATGTATAATAAGATAAGATTAGAGAATAATACTATGTAATGAATATGACTGTAAACACTAACTGTATTGCACAAGATAATTGTATCCAGATGACACGTCATCAGATGGAAGAAGATATGTTTGTAATAAAAATAAAATAAAAAGTTTAGGTAGGTAGGTGGATGGATGGATAGATAGATAATAGAATAGAGAGGAGAAGAGAAAAGAGAAGAGAAGAGAAAAGAAGAGGAGAGGAGAGGAAGAAAGAAAAGAGAAAAGAGAAAAAAACCCTCCATACAACTGGGGGATTTGAAGAGAAGAACATCCTTTGTTTGTGTGTCCTTGATGGTGTGATGTTGCCAAAGAACTGGGCGTGTGTTGAAATTGCCTGTCTGGTTATTATTATTACAGTTTACTTTCTGCAAGAGAAGCAGATGGAAATCTCTCTCTTTGGTTATCCCATTGTTCCCGCCTGTCCTCTGGGGGAGAGCAGCTTCAGTTGTCCGCCAAGGGCTCCTTCCTGGTTTCCAAATAGTTATATCTCCGTGACCTTCTTTGCGAGTTTTGTGTCGCACATCATGCCATGCTGGTTGGCATGACAACCCTTTGGAGTGAAGGTGGGCCTTTCCGAGGCAGGGGGAGAAAATAGAAGGATGGAGGCAGGCGAGGAAACCAAACCTGCCCAGTTTCCAGAAGTAAATCTTGAAGCCACCAGAGATATTTGGGGGAGGATGGACTGAAGGCTGGAACACACATAGAACATAAAATAACAGAGCTGGAAGGGACCTTGGGGGGTCTTCTAGTCTGACCACCACCACCACCACCCCGCTTGAGCAGGAGATCCTGTACCATTTCAGATAAATGATTGTCCGTTCTCTTTTTTGAAAGTTTCCAGTGATGGAGCACCCACAACTCCTGAAGGCAAAAGCTGTTCCACTGGTTGGATTGTCCTCACTGTCAGAAAATGTCTCTTTAATTCCATCCATTTCTCTCCCTCTTCCATCCGTTGCTTTTTGTCCTGCCTTCTGGGGCTTTGGAGAATCGGTTGACCCCTTCCTCTTCTTTGGGGCAGCCTCTCAAATATTGGAAGACTGCTGCAATCTCATCCCTGGTCCTTGAGATCACTGCACAGAGTTTAGGAGCTAATAGTGACAAGGATCTGACTCAGGATGTTGGATTCTTAAAACTTGGAGCAGGGGCCTTCAAACTTGAGAGCTTTAAGACTTGTGGACTTCAACTCCCAGAATTCCTCCTCCAGTCATGTTAGCTCAGGAATTCTGGGAGTTGACATCCACAAGTATTAAACTTGCCAAGTTTGAGGACCCTTGTGATAGACGATGGATGGACGGACGGATAGATAGATGATAGATAGAGATGGATGGATGGGGAGACAACAAACAGACAGGCAGACAGAAGATAGAATGGACTTCAATTTCCAGAATTCCTCCTCCAGTCATGTTAGCTCAGGAATTCTGGAAGTTGAAGTCCACAAGTCTTAAAAGTTGCCATGTTTGGAGACCTCTGCCTTAAGCTGTCAAGAGAGGAGGGAGGCCTCTGAGGATACACAGAGTGCTTGTCCTTGGCTTCTTGATTGGCTTTCGGGGGGTGGCTGCCCTAAATTCTCATATCTCTCTCTCTCTCTCTCTCTCTCTCTCTCTCTCTCTCTCTCTCTCTCTCTCTCTCTCTCTCTCTCTCTCATTCCTCAGGGACCCTGGGCGTTCCTTTCTCTCTGGCTGCAAGAGTGCCTCTGGTCATGTGCAAAGGGCCTGATAGAGAAAATTAGGAGTGTTGGGTATGGGGAACTCTGCCTTTCCCGAGCCTGGTGCCTTTTAAATGAATTTGAGCCACACACACTCATGCAATATTATCATTGCAAAAAAAAAAAAGGACAATCAAAAGTACAGGTACAGACTAGCCCAGGGGTCTTGACAGCTTTACGACTTGTGGACTTCAACTCCCAGAATTCCTCCTCCAGTCATGGTTAGCTCAGGAATTCTGGGAGTTGAAGTCCACAAGTCTAAAACTTGCCAAGTTGGAAGACCCTTGGCTTAGAGCATAGCATAATAGAGTTCAAAGGGACCATGGAGGTCATCTATTCCAACCCCCTGCTCAAGCAGAAGACCCTAGACCAGTGGTGGCTAACCTTTTGGGGCTCCTGTGCCGAAAACTGTGCGCACGCTGACGTGCCAGCACCCAGAAGGCAATGCGTGCGCCCCCCCATGTTCCCCCATGCCCCCTGTGCATGCCTGCGCAATTCCCTCTGCCACCCCCTTACCTGCACTGCGCATGCGTGCGCCTCCCAGCTGATTTTTGGGCCTTTTTCGGCCTCCCAGAGGCTCAGAGGGAAGCCTCTGCAGCCTCTGGAAGCCAAAAAATGGGCTTGTTTTGTCATTTCCGGTATTTCTGGAAATACAGGAAGTGATAAAACGGGCCTGTTTTTCAGCCTCCAAAGACTGCAGAGGCTTCCCTTGAGCCTCTGGGAGGCCAAAAAAGGCCTGAAAATCAGCTGCGAGGTGCACACATGCGCAGTGAGGTAAGTTTGCCTGGGGCTCGCATGCCATAGGTTCGCCATCATGGCCCAAGACCAGTCCAGGCAAATAACTGTCTAATCTCTTCTTGAAAACTTCCAGTGTTGGAGCACCCACAACTTCTGGTGGCAGGCTGTTCCTCTGGTTTAATTGTTCTGATTGTCAGGAAATTTCTCCTTAGTTCTAGGTTGCTGCTTTCCTTGATGAGTTTCCATCCATTGCTTCTTGTCCTGCCTTCAAATGCTATGGAGATTAGCTTGACCCCCTCTCGTCTGTGGTATCCCCTCAAATATTGGAAGACTGCTATCAGGTCCCCTCCCCAGTCCTAAGACAAGGCCCAGATCCACCTTTTCCCCTATCCAGAAGTGAAAAAGAGGTGGAGAATTGGAGCTCAGGCCCGACAGATGCCCTTAGATATTGTCCAGCTCTGTCCTGCGTCCCCAAACAAATTGCAGAATCCCAGCTTTCGTAACGGGTGATTACCCAGCTGCACGGGGAGGAGAAAGAGGTCAAATAACTCGATTATTCCTCTTCTCAGCTTCTTTAGCAGCTAATTGGCTTTAACACCCATGTCCTGATTAAGGACCTAGAGGGCAGAAATGTGGCAGATGTTGCAACCTGAGAATCCGCAGGAAACCTTTGTGTTGCTGTGCGTAAATTCTCTCGCAAACTGCACCACCTCTGCAAAGGCTGCACATATACACAACATACACACACACACACATACACCCCAGCGACCACGGGGTCGGCTTTCTGCAGCAGGTGCAATTGGCGAAGGCACACCCAGGTGCCCAAATTGTAATAATAGCCACTTAAGCATGATAATTGGAACATCTCAGCCTTAGACAGTATATTTTATCCCTCCAAGACACCAATTTATTTTTTTATTTTTTGGCGAGTTGGGAGGTTTTTTTTTTAAAGGGACCTCGTAAAAAAAAATGCAGCCCGTTAACTCCGGGATCGTCATAACTCTTGTCTTGTCAGGACAGGGAGTGTTTTATGTGCCATGGAAATTAAACACCCAAGCGTGGGCTGGGAAATAGATGGATTAATAAAATGCCACTGGGGACTGACAGCCAAGGTAGGCAGGCTGAGGAGGGGGGAGGAAAGGACGGGGCAGAGGGTTGAATTGCAATCAATTGGGGGGACTTGGGGTGGGGGGAGGGAAGGAAAATTATTTTGCTGGAAAAAGATATGGTGATAGACCCATCCTAGCCAGCTAAAGGTAATCCAGGTAGTGGCAGCGAGTAAAGAAACTCCGACCACCAATACTTTATTCTTCTCCTAAAAGATCCAGGCTGCTTCCCTGCCTATGATATCGAAACATCTTCATCATTGCCTTTTCTTTCTTTCTTTCTTTCTTTCTTTCTTTCTTTCTTTCTTTCTTTCTTTCTTTCTTTCTTTCTTTCTTTCTTTCTTTCTTTCTTTCTTTCTTTCTCTTATCTCTTTTCTTTCTTATGTTTTGGTTCCAAAGTGCCTTTCTGTAGTCTATCCTAAATGCCTTTTCAAAAAAATTGTGTTGGCCATCTGCTTTTTTTGCACATAGAAAATCTCTTTTGCTGAGATTTTGAAGATTTTGCTGCTTTGAGGATTGTTTGGCATGTATTTGATCGTGAATTTTAACTGTACTTTTCCCTTGACTCTTGAGTGCAGTAGAGGGACCAATCAAAAGTCTAAAGATATATTTATTCAAAGCGTTATGCTTCAGGCTCTGGATAAATGCAGGAGGACCTCAGAGTAACCCCAGCAAACCTGAGAGTTGTTTGAGAAAGTAGTTTGAAAATGCTACCCAGTCTTTCTCGAGCTTGGGGACTTTAAAGTGTGTGGACTTCAACTCCCAGGATCCCCCAGCCAGTATGTGTAGACTTCAATTCCCAGAATCCCCTAGATAGCATGTAAAGACTTCAATTCCCAGAATCCCCCAGCCAGCATATGTGGACTGCAACTCCCACAGTTCCCCAGCCACACATGGGAATTTCAACTCCCACAATTCCCCAGCCTCTATATCTAGACTTCAAATCCCAGAATTCCCCAGCCAGCACATTCCCACAAACATCTCTCCCAGTCACCACACTGGCTGGGGAATTCTGGGACTTGAAGCCCACCCATCTTGAAGTTGACAAGGTTGAAACACCGATGCAACCATCCCTCACAATTACCACACAACAATGAGCCGCGGTGGCACAGTGGTTAGGGTGCAGTACTGCAGGCTCCTTCTGCTGACTGCCGGCTGACTGCAATTTGGCAGTTCGAATCTCATCAGGCTCAAGGTTTCTTCCCCAAACCCCAAAAACTTTAACCTTGGACTGTCTACTATTGACCTCATCCCTTTCCTAGGAGGTCTGTAAGGGGTGTGCATAAGCGCACCAATGTGCCTACCATCCCTGTCCTATTGTTTCTTTTATTTTTTTTTATTTTTCTTATATGTATCCATGTATTCATAATTATATTTTTACTAATATGTATTATCTTGTAAGCAATTGACAAATCAAATAAATAAAATAAAAGGTTCACTCAGCCTTCCGTCCTTCCGAGGTGGGTAAAATGAGGACCCAAAATTGTTGGGGACAATAAGCTGACTCTGTAAACTGCTTAGAGAGGGCTGGAAAGCACAGCAAAGTCTGAGAGCTATTCCTTCCTTCCCTCCTTCCTTCCTCCTTCTTCCTTCCTTCTTTCCTTTCTTCCTTCCTTCCTCCTTCCTTCCTTCCTCTCTCAATTCCCTTTCTCATTCTTCTTCCGGGTGGCACAATGGTTAGAATTCAGTGTTGCAGGTGAACTCTGCTGACTGCCAGCAGTTCAATCCTGACCAGCTCAAGGTTGACTCAGCCTTCCAGTCTTCCAAGGTCAGTAAAATGAGGAGCCAGATTGTTGGGGGTCAATATGCTGACTTTGTAAACTGCTTTGAGAGGGCTGGGAATTACTGTGAAGAGGTATATAGGTCTAAGGGCTATTGTTTCCTTCCCTTTCCCTCTCTCTCCCTCCCTTCTTCTCCTTTTCTTGCTCCTTCCATTCCTTCTTTTCCTTCCTTCCTGTTCCTTCCTTCCTTCCCTTCCCTTTCTCCTTCCTTCCTTATGAGCCATAGTGGTATATAAGTCTAAGGGCTATTGCTTCCTTCCCTTCCCCTCTCCCTCTCCCCCTCCCCCTTCTTCTCCTTTTCTTGCCCCTTCCTTTCCTTCCTTCCCTTCCCTTTCTCCTTCCTTCCTTATGAGCCATGGTGTTTTTTAAGTCTAAGGGCTATCACTATCACCTATTGCCCGATCCCTTTCTTCTTTTCCCATCTTTCTTTCTTCGCAGCTGCCGAGTCTATTTTTCTTCTCTCCCCCAGAAACCCGAATGCTGCAATCTTTCCTCCAAGCAGGGCTGCTTGAGTCATCCCACTTGTCCTATTACGGGACCTTTGCCACATCTGTCATGGCTTTTTTTTTCTTTCTTTCTTTCTCTTTTCCCCCAAACTCCCTTGCAGAAAGCAGGATGGCTCTTCTCTCCAGTGTTGACCTGCAATTGGCTGGCCTCATTTTGTCTTCCCTAGAACGCCCTTGTTTTTCATTCCGGCCCCATTCCTCTTTCAATTGCTTCCCTTGTCAAAGACAATTCATCGCAGGAGCCCCGGCTGGCCTCTTGCGATTCCCTCTGCATCTTTCTTGGACACGACAATCCAGCTTTGTTCCATGCAGGGAAGGCCGCTTCTCAGCACCCTGCCTTGTCTCCCAATGTTTAAGTGATGGATGAGTCTCCAGCGGAGGCACTGGAGACAATATAGACACAATCGCGCAAAGCATCAACATTCACCACACACACAGACACACACACTGGCACACTGGCCCCCAGAGGCCACCCACGCTTACACAGGGTTGCTTGTTGAGTCCCTTACTCTATACTCTTTATGTGCATGACTGCATTCCCACTCACGCTAGCAACATTATGATTAAATTTGCAGGTGATACAACAGTGGTTGTTGACACTCTCTTTAAGGCACTGAGCTGAATAGACGTATTGGTAAAGCGGCCGCCACATTTGACAGACTTACAAAGAGAGTAATGGTTTAATAAGAAGCTGGCGGAACATAACAAAGATTCGGGTCTGTAGAGCCTGTGTATTGTGCACGGTCTTGTAGTCTTGGACCCTTTACGCCCAGCAGGAGAGAAAGTTGAAATACCTTTCATGTGCACTATCTCCGGCGTATTCTTCGCATCACCTAGCATGACAAAGTCCCAAATAGCACAGGCTTGGAACATGCTGGAATTCCTAGCATGCCCCCATCAGAGGCTGAATCCGAGGAGGAAGACAAACAGCTGACAGGGAGCGGGGGGGTGCTCCATTGGCTGTGGAGGAAACAGTGGGCAGAGCAGGGAAGAGGTAGAAAAAGGGAGATGGGAGTTCAGAGGAAGACCCAGGCCCACTCCCTCTTCATCTTAGGGCACACGGAGAGGAACAGAGAAGAGAGCAACGTGGGTTGCATGGCTTATGGGGGAGGAAAGGGCCCTGATTCCCTTCATTAGCCATATCTGGGAGGAGAGTTTAAAAGAGATGCAAACTGTGTTCGTTGTCTGCTGGGAACAAACATGAGTTTATCTTGTGTTATCTGTGTTCCTGGCATCTTCCCAACCGTGTTCTGCCCCACTGAGCTCCGACTCCGAAGGCAGCTGACAACTGCCAGCCTGCCCTGTCCCCATCTCTGCCTCCAATGCAGAGTCCTTGTCTGAGCCTTCCTCAGCTCCAGGATTGGCCCAGGTTCCTCCCCAACTTCCTCACTGTCCAAGTTTGCTGTCAGTTCTGCTGGCCACTGGAGGGCCACAATACAACTATCATAAATACGAGTCAGTGGCCAAGTGTCTGAATTTTGATCACAGGGACGCTGCAATAGTGTGGAAAACAATCATCGGCCAATTTTTTTCAGTGCCACTGTAACTTTGAATGGTCACTAAATGAACACTTGTAAGTTGAGGACTACCTGTATGGGCAGGAGCCGCAGAGGTGTCGGGGAGAGGGAAGCGGTGGGTCCATGATGCTCCCCATATGGTTGGGCCTGATCCAAAGAGAACGATCAGATTCACTTGCAGAAAGGTGGTGTAAAGATCTTCCCTGCTGGGCGTGAAAATGAGTGTCATCAGAAGTGACTCAGCAGCCCTCCAGGGTCTGTGTGTTCTCCTTCCATGCCAAACAGGTCTATTTTGGACACTGAGAATCATATTTTCCAAACTTGCAGAAAAGTCTCAGGCCTCGAAAAGGGGGGAAAAAAACCAAGGGTGATTAATCAAGGAGAGAAGCAACCTGGAATTAAGGAGAAACTTTCTCACAGTGAAGTTTTCCTGCTTGACCAGGGGGATGGACTAGAAGACCTCCAAGGTCCCCCTTTGAACTCTGTTATTCTCTGTGGTGGGGGCTCCATCACTGGAGGTTTTCAAGAAGAGACTGGACAGCCATTTGTCTGAAATGGATCAGGGTCTCCTGCTTGAGGGATTGAAGTAGAAAACGATGGTTCTGTTATTTTGACAATAACAGGCGAGCAACATGGACAGCTCTTATCCATATCGGTAGTTTCCAGCTTGCGACCATGGAGCCCAACCTTTCCGTTGTTAAGTGAGTTTTTTTCCCCCCCCCTCAATTTTATGACCTTTCTTGTCCCCGTTGTTCGGTGAATCCCTGAACTTGTTAAGATCGGAATTCCGTTGTTAAATGAATCCAGCTTCCTCCTTGACTTGGCTTATCCGAAGGTCTCAAAAACGTGGCTCGCGGGGACACTGCGTGACCGTTGTAATTACAAGTCAGGTGCCAAGCATTCAAATTCTGATCATGTGACCGTGGGGATGGTGTCATGGTTGTAAAGTGTGAAAAATACTTTTTTTTTTTTCAGTGTCACGTGAGACCAGTCAGTAAATGATATGTTTTAATCGAAGGATCCTGGCTGCACAGTGTGCTGGGTTGCAACCAGGCTCAATAGCAAGAACTGGAAGGGATCTTGGAGTATAGTTAGACAACCAGCCATAGAGCAGCAGCATGGCAGACAGCCGATCCAAAAGCCAAATGCATCTTTAAGTCTATTAAAGAGGATACAATCCGATCAAGGGAGGTATATATACATCTGATAAACCGTTAGTAAGGCCTCCTAGAGTCCAGCATCCAGTGTTGGTCAAACTATGAAAAATGTTGAGACTCCGAAAGGGAAGAAGATGAACCATGGAGATGAGGGACTGGGCTAAAACACACAATGACCGGAACGTGGCAATTTGAACGGCTGGTAGAGTAATGAAAGAGAAGGACTAGGGGAGACAGAAAGCGATTTGCCCCAAATTTGAGGGCTGCCACAGAGAGGAGGAAGGGGTCAGTATTTTCTAAGCACCCAAAATTCAGACAAGGAATCATGGATGGAACTGGAAAAGGAGAATTAAACTGGAAAGAAGAAGAAATTCTGACAGGAGAAAACCACCATGGAAGAGAAGTTGCCCCAGAAAATTTGGGAGCCTTCATCACTTGAGACTTTCAAGAAGAGATTGGACTGCCATCTGTCAGAAATGGTGTAGGGTCTCCTGCTTGGGCAGAGGGGTGGACTAGATGATCTACAAGATCCCTTCCAACTCTGATTATCTGTTATCTGTCTTAAGATGGGAACTTTCTGCAAAATGAATCATTTCTAGCGTAGCAAACATCAATCTCACTTTTCAGTCCCCACTTCGAAGTTTACCTGTTTTCACGAAATTCCGGCTGACTGTGAATGAAACTTGTACACTGCTAAAAAGAAAGCCAACCATTTTATTCTCCCTCTATTCTTGCCTCACTTTTCTTTTTCTTTCTTTTTAAAAATTAAAAAGATACTTTATTAAACAAATTTTATGATTAAAAAAAAACATTTAAAAAAACGTATTTCCATTTATTGCAGCATATTTGTAGTAGTGTCCACTCACTTTGACATCTTTTCCAGTATATAGAATATTTACTAAACATGACTACTATTTGATTGATGTCATATTTTCATATATTTACGTCGTTACTTACATGTTCTTGCCTTTCTTTTCATCTATTATCCAGCCTTTGTCGAATTTTATATTCTAAGTTTTCAGAAAAGGCGGAAAAATGCCTTCTTGGACTCCGTAATGTTCACTGTCCAGGGAGAGCTCTCCAGAATATCTTATCCTCCTTAGCATCAGAGCTTGTTAAAATCTTATCCTCTGAATAAATATATTTGCAGCTTCTTCCATTTGTTTAAAATCATGAGATGGCTTTATAGGTAGTCCAAGATTTTCAGCCGTTTGTTTAGGGACTGTTTGAAGTTACAAGAGTGCTGAAAAAGTGAATTAGTTAAGACCATTTTTCACACTTATGACCATTGCAGCATCCCATATGGTCACATGATTGTAATTCAGATGTTTGGCTATTGGCTCGTATTCATGACGGTTTGCACTGAGTCCCAGGGTAGGTAGGTAGGAAGGAAGGATGACAATGGAGGTGTGGATGGATAGGGAAGGAAGGAAGGAAGGAAGGAAGGAAGGAAGGAAGGAAGGAAGGAAGGAAGGAAGGAAGGAAGGAAGA
>BHFT01029831.1:0-11715 GCA_004320025.1 Laticauda laticaudata | reverse complement strand
TCGCTTTGAATGGCCATGTGAACCAGATTTGTTTTTCTGCCAAAGTGATTTCTTTTTGGATTGAAGCTTCCTTATTGTTATGGGCAACTTATTTTCCTGGTTTTGGGAGATGTTATTGGTACATATAGTTTGATGACTCTTTTGACTTCAAGTAAAATATGTTGTTATGGTATTGACACCCAGAGAACAGAAATGCCAATCAAGGGATTTAGAGATCGTTGTTTATTAGTTGCCTTTTTTGAAGTTATAATTGGGGATTCCCTTGTTGTGATGATTTTTGTCATGGACGTATGTTGAGACAAAAGTCAATTATGCTGTGTCACTGTTGGAAAAGGGTTCTTTATTTGTATTCTTTGTAATTGAATTCAAACTATTGCAGAAGATGAGATCAAGGCAGTTGTTAAAGTCTCAGTGTTGTTGGTTACTAGTTGTTCCAGTCCCAGATTTGTTACTGCATTGTAGAAGGTTGCATGTGTGGGTTCAGTTGTACATTTGTTAAGGGTAATTTGCAACACTCCAGTTGCTGCAGCATTTAATTTTGACATAAACACCAAGAACTCTGGGTGGCAAATGCCCAGCTTATTGCTCTGTCTCTTGAAGCAGAGATCTTCCTGGAGGGCACCGTTAGATTATTTTCCTTTGCGGTGCATTTTTGTGCCAATCCTGGATTTATGTTTTCAGTTCAAAACAAAAGAAAAGAAAAAGAGTATTATAAAATATGGGATTTATTTTATCAATGGCTCGATAAGAAAATAGAGAAATAAAATATACTACAATGTAAAAATAAAATAATAGTTCAGATAATACAATGTAATGATATATTATAATTGATTATTGTGAAATGAATGATACTATGAACTAGGTTTCATAACAGTTGAGATTTGCTCGAAAAGGATGATGCGAGTTTGCAACTACAGTCTAACAATGATTTGAGAATAATATTATGCGTATAGTAGTCTTGTACGATTTTTATGATTTTTAATAGAAAATTAGGAGGGAATGACTGTTCATATTGTGCACAAGAGATATGTACCAATTGACACACTGTACAATGGAAAGACTTTATTTGATGTTGTATGTTATGTGTTTGTTTATATTTGTTGTTAAAAATTTAAAAAAATATTAAAAAAAAACTGACAGTGATTCACTCAACAACTATGTCAAAGAAGGTTGTAAAATGGGGTAAAAACTCACTTAACAACCATCTCACTCAGCAACGTAAATGTTGGGCTCCCTTGTGGCCATAAAGCTGAGGGATACCTGTATTTTGTTCAGTGAACAAATGGTTGCAAGCCGAGGAAACCCTCCACCAGGTCTCATTAGAATCAGAAAAACAGAGTTGGAAGGGGCCTTGGAGGTCATCTAGCCCAGCCCCACCTGCCAAAGCGGGGAAATACCTCATTTCTCTTTCTCATCTCTCTCGCTCCTTTCCAGAAGGCATGACCATCCTCAGCTCAGCCCACGACTGCCTGCAGGCCGGCGAAGCTTGCACCAATGACCCCAGCTGCAGTTCCAAATTCCGGACCCTCCGGCAGTGCATCGCTGGTAACGGCGCCAACAAGCTGGGCCCGGGCGCGAAGAGCCAGTGCCGCAACACGCTGACCACCCTTCTGTCCAGCCAGCTGTACGGCTGCAAGTGCAAACGGGGGATGAAGAAGGAAAAACACTGCCTGAGTGTCTACTGGAGCATTCACCACACCCTGATGGAAGGTCAGTGCGCCCCCCCCCCATGGAGGGTGTGGATGGGGGGGAGCTGGGGATATCGTGCCAGTGGGGGTACCCAGCAAGCGGCGGAGGATTTGATCAAGGAACGGAGAATGTTTCTAGCTCAGTGTTGAAATGAGGGGGTCCTTGGTGCTCTCTGGGCTGGGTGGTTTTCTTGCAGATGTTTCCTGACCCAACTAGGTAATATCCTCAGTGGTAGGAGGGATGGGGTTTGTGGAGAGAAGGAGAAGGAGGAGGACTGTGGGGTCCTTGGTGCTCTCTCAGCTTGGGGATTTTCTTGCAAACGTTAGCTGACCCAACTAAATCTTGTCATCAGTGCTAGGAGGGATGGGGTTTTCAGGGAGGAGGAGGAGTGAGGGGGGGACTGTAGGGTCCTTGATGCTCTCTGAGCTTGGTGGTTTCCTGTGCAGACGTTTCATCACCCAACGAGGTAACATCATCAGTACTAGAAGGGAGGGGGAGGAAGAGGGGGGAGGAGGACATTGACTTCTTAGTGGTCCTTCATGCTCCCTGAGCCTAAGAAGGAAGGAAGGAAAAGAAAAAAGGAAGGAAGGAAGGAAGGAAGGAAGAAAAAAGAAGGGAGGAAGTAAAGAAAGAAGAAGGAAAAAAGGGTGGAGGAAGGAAGGAAGGAAAAAAGGAAGGAAGAAAGGAAGAAGGAAAAAAGAAGGAAGGAAGAAAGAAAAAAGGAAAGAAGAAGGAAAAAAGAAGGAAGGAAGGAAGGAAGGAAGGAAGGAAGGAAGGAAGGAAGGAAGGAAGGAAGGAAGGAAGGAAGGGGAGGAGCAAGGAAGGAGAGAACGACCAGCTGTTCCGATGATCAGCTGTGCCAGGATCCCTTCACTGTCTTACTGCTTCGCCCAGGAGGCTCCCCTGAGGCCCAGGAAGCAAAAAGGGACGGGAGGGGGGTGTCCACGATGGGGGAGCGGAGGGAGCTGTGTGCCCCCCCCCATGCTCCATTTTTGGCCTTCCTGGGCCTCAGGGAAGCCTCTGGAAGGTCGCAGGAGTCTTTCCCGAGGCCCAGACGGCCAAAAAACAGAGCCCAGGAGGGGGCTGCAAAAAACAAAAGAAGAATAAGCCACACCCACCCAGTCATATGACCACACCCACCTAGCCACGCCCACCTAGCCATGCCCGTAGAACTGGTAGTAAAAATATTTGCATTCCACCCCTGATCCTGACACAGAGGCAATACTCATAAAAAAATTCCCTTCCATTGTGGCACTGTGACCAACCGCTTACCTTGGTTTCTTTTCTCTCTTTTTTTGGAACAAATTCAGGCCCTCTGGAGCATTGACTCCTCCACGCCAACCAAATGTGCAATTTTTCTTTTTTTCCCGGCGCTGACATTTTTACATGCACGTTTCCTCGGGGGTTCATTCTGCAACTGGCGGGTTTTGCAATTTAAACCAGATACGATACACCTTTCCCCTTAATAAGGTACATTGGGGAAGGGGGTATTTTTTTTCCCCTTCTGATAACGCCGCTCTCTATCGCAGCGTTGGCTTTGCAAAACTATTCCGTTTCTTTTAATGACGCTCGTTGCTTTTACTTGGTAACCCAGAGGGGAAAACAAAAGCATTGCGAAACCCTCCAGTTAAACCAATTGCACGGCTCAAATTTTTGAAAGCGCCTTGTCAATCCTTAAACACAGGCCAGGTGCTGTAGTCCTCAATGTATGATCACAATCCAGCCCAAATTTATGTTGCTGAGTGAGAAATGTGTTTAAATGAATTTTGCCATCTTTTTACAATGTCCGTGCCACATTTGTTAAGCGAATCACTGCAGATAATAACAGAATTGGAAAGGAACCTTGGCAGGGGTAGGATTCTACCAGTTTGGACCGGTTCTATAGAACTGGTTGTTATGATTCTGCACAGTTCAGAGAACTGGCTGGGCCCGCCCCTCTCCGCCCACCCTTCCGTTCCCCACCTAGTCAGTCCTTAGCACGCATGCACAACATTGCTCACATGCCTGACATCGCTGACTGCGTTCTCCCGCACCAAGTCACTCCTTAAGACAGTTCTTTTTTTTCCCTCCTGATGATCAGCTGTTCCGATGATCAGCTGTGCCAGGATCACCCTCACTATCTTACTGCTTCGCCTAGGAGGAAGGAAGGAAGAAAGAAAGGAGAGGATTGAAGGAAGAAAGGAGAGGAAGAAGGAAGGAAGGAGGAGGAAGGAAGGAGAGGAGGAGGAAGGAAGGAGTGGAGGAAGGAAGGAAGGAGAGGATGGTTAGCTGTTCTCATGATCAACTGTCCTGGGATCCCCCTCACTGTCTTACTGCTTCGCCCAGGAGGAAGGAAGGAAGGAGAGGAGGAAGGAAGGAGAGGATGGTTAGCTGTTCTCATGATCAGCTGTCCTGGGATCCCCCTCACTGCTTCGCCCAGGAGGAAGGAAGGAAGGAAGGAGAGGAGGAGGAGGAAGGAAGGAGAGGATGGTTAGCTGCTCCGATGATCAGCTGTGCGGGGATCCCCCTCACTGTCTTACTGCTTCACCTGGGAGGAAGGAAAGAATGAGAGCAGGAGGAAGGAAGGAGAGGAGGAAGGAAGGAGAGAATGATTAGCTGTTCCAATGGTCAGCTGTGCCAGGATCCCCCTCACTGTCTTACTGCTTCACTCAGGAGGAGGGAAGGAAGGAAGGAGAGGATGGAAGGAAGGAAGGAGAGGAGGAAGGAGAGGAGGAAGGAAGGAGAGGATGATTTAGCTGTTCCGATGATCAACTGTGCCAGGATCCCCCTCACTGTCTTACTGCTTCACTCAGGAGGAGGGAAGGAAGGAAGGAGGAGAGGAAGGAAGGAAGGAGAGGATGGAAGGAAGGAAGGAGAGGAGGAGGAGGAAGGAAGGAGAGGATGATTTAGCTGTTCCAATGATCAACTGTGCCAGGATCCCCCTCACTGTCTTACTGCTTCACCCAGGAGGCTTCTCTGAGGTCCAGGAAGGCAAAAAGGGTCGTGTGGGGGTCCATGTTAGAGGGGCAGGGGGAGCTGTGTGCTTTTTGCCTTCCTGCTCCTTCTGGGAGCAAAAATGCCCCTCAGGAGGCTTCCCTGAGACCTAGGAGGGCCCATAAAATGGGGGGAGAGGGGTTGCTGCAAAAAATACCCACTACGCCCACCCAGTCACCTGACCATGTCTACCTGGCCACACCCATAGAACCAGTTGTTAAAAAATTTGAATCCCTCCACTGGACCTTGGAGGTCTTCCAACTCCAACCTCATTGCTGAGGCAGGAATTCCTCAGTGAGTCCCAGGGTTGTTGAGTGAATCCGATCTCCCTGTTTCATTTCAATGTATGCTGATTAATGTGCATTTACAGGGACCGCAAAGTTACTCGGAAAGTCTTTTAAATCCTAGCTCGAAAATTTTCTCTTGCAAAGTGCGCCAGTTGTTAAGTGAGCTGGGCCTCATTTTACGGCTTTTCTTGCCATGGTGGTTTAACTGAATCGCTACACTTGTTAAATGAGTCACATGGTTGTTAAGTGTACCTGGCTTCCCCGTTGACTTGGCTCGTACAAAGGTCACAAAAGGAGATCACGTGACCCCCTGGGACACTGCGACCGTCATAAATACGAGTCAGTTGCCAAGGGTCTGTATTTTGATCACATGACCATGGGGAGGCTGCAGTGGTCGTAAGCGTGAAAAACGGTCTTAAGTCACTTTTTTCAGTGCCGTTGTAACTTTCTTTTTAATTTTTTTTTTAAATAAACTTTATGAAACATTAAAAGATATATACATAGCACAAAATTTTTCATTAAAAACAAAATCGAAAAGAAAAACATAACCAATAAACCTAAAACGTATACATTTCTAATTACTTAGACGATTGATTGGTGGCTAACCTTTTTGGGCTCCTGTGCCAAAAATTGTGTACAAGCAAGCGCGCACACACTCCCATGCCAGCACCAAGAAAGCAATACTTGCACCACCACACACACCCCCTGTGCATGTGTATGCAATCCCCCCGCTACCCCCTTACCTCCACTGCGCCTCATAGCTGATTTTTTGGCTGGTATGAGGCCTTTTTCGGCCTCCCAGAGGCTTGGAAAAAGCCTCTGCAAGGCTTTTCAGGATGAATTATAGGCCCGTTTCATCATGATAGTTGGTTTCCAAGCCTCTGGGAGGACAAAAAAGGCCTCAAACCAGCTAAAAAATCAGCTGTGAGGCACGCGCATGCACAGTGAGTTAAATTTGCCCGCAGCTCATGTGCCAGTACAAATGGCTCTGTGTGCCACTTGTGCCACGCGTGCCATAGGTTCACCGTCATGGATTTAGACAGTGTGTTCTTATCAAACAATTTTCTAATCCTTATTTCCTGTATCTGATAAATACTTCTATCATAACCTCTTTATATTTTCCCTTCCATATCTATTTACTCGCTGGTTGCTATCCTTTATCCAATTATACTAGTTTTCCCAAACTGTATAATATTTTGAGTCTTCCTTATCTTTTAACTTTTGGGTGAGTTTATCCATTTCGGCGCAGTCATAGACCTTCTGGATTATCTAGTTATCCATTGACATATCTGATCAGCCTTCCCACATTGTGCTAGTGCTATTCTTGCTGCAGTAATTATATGTAAAATTAAGTATTTCATTTCTTTTGCGTGTTCACCTTTTTCCGTTGTAACTTTCAATGCTCACAAAACAAACTGTTATAAGTCGAGGACCGCCTATAGTTCAAACTTTCCAAATAAATGCTAGTGTCAACTAAAAAAATCCTTCTTTCGTCCAGGAGAAAGGGAGTGGGGAAAGCAGTGCATTCCTTAAATGTTTCAGATAATTGCTTGGTGGGCGAAGCTGTTGATGTGCAAGATTATTACTGGAGAGCATGATGGATGACTCTTGGCTATGGATGTGTCCCATTGGAGAATATACATTCAGGGGGTGGAGGAAAGACCAGGGTCAAGGGGGAAATGAATGATGTGTCTTAGAGTCGGCTGCACCCAGGTAATGCCGATATGGTCACTCCTAATAAATCAATATTTTTTACTCTGAGAGATGTTACTAGAGACTTATGAATGGGGCTGGATTTGTTGGAGCCCTGACAGCCAGTTTATAGACCTAAAATGAATTATAATAGAGATAATCCTGGATTTACAACATTTCAGATGACTCATAGTTATGATGGTTGCAGTGTTCCCAAGGGGGGATCATTTGAAGGTCCCCCTTTTGTGACCTTCTGATGAGCAAAGTCAATGGGGAAGCCCGGTTCACTTAACAACAGCAATGATTCACTTAACAACCCTGGTTTTAAAAAAAGGTCGTAAAATGAAACAAAATTTCACTTAACAACCATCTCAGCAACCAAAATTTGGGCCTCTGTTGTAGTCGCAAGTCAAGAATTACCTGTATTAAACCAAGAGGACAACCCTGGGGTCTTGCTATATGTCCAGAAATAATTTTGTTAAACAGTTAGTAAATCTCTGTTATTAAATTAGTACTACTAATAATTTACTAATTATTAATTTACTAATTTACTAATAATTAGTTTTAATTGAATAATTAATATTTTTTTAATTTACTAATAATTTACAAATAATTTACTCAGTATGTAACTGTGTAAATTAATACTACTAATTTACTCAGTAAATCTCTGTTAGTAAATTAGTACTACTATTAATTTACTAATAATTAATTTACTAATTTATTAATAATGAGTTTCAATTTAATAATTAATAATTTATTAATTTACTAATAATTTACTCAGTTACTAGGTAACTAATACTATTAATTTACGCAGTTAATAAATCTCTGTTCTTCATACAAATCAATGATAAATTCCAACATTCTGGCATATACAGTTGAGAAGGGCCACAAGGATCATCTACAGGTCGGCCTCAAGTTATGACTCTTTGTTTAGTGACTATTTTAAGTTGCAACAGCACTGGAAAAAGTGACTCAGGGTCATTTTTTTCACACTTACGACTGCTGCACTATTTCATATTTATGACTGTCGCAGTGTCCACCGGTGGGTGGGGGGGTCATGGGATCCCTTTTTACATCCTTATTACAAAAATCTTCCACTGTCCACTTGTCATAAAGTTGTTCAGGTATTTCACAACTGTTGTATGCTATTTTTCCACACACACACTTCCAGTTTTGTTTTGTTTTTTAAGTGTGTTGATTTTTAAGTTGATTTTTGTTTTGTTTTTTAAGTGTGTTGATAGGGCTCACACTGTCCATGCTTGAAACAGCTCTGTTAGCAATTTTATTCAGAAAAAGGGATCAGGTTACTTCTAAAAAATATTTTTCTTTTTTCAGATTAGACAGCCTATTTCCATCAGCTCGGGGAAAATAGAATATAGAATAGAATTGAATTCTTTATTGGCCAAGCGTGATTGGACACACAAGGAATTTGTCTTTGGTGCAAATGCTGTCAGTGTACATAAGAAAAAATAAAATACATTCATCAAGAATCACAAGATACAACACTTACTGATAGTCATAGGTTACTAATAAACAATCAAATCATACATAGGTTACTCATATGCAATCAAAACATACTAGGAAAACAAATAAACAAGACAAATTGTAAAGATACAAGCAACACGATTATAGTCATAAGTGGGAAGGGATAGGTAATAGGAAGGATGAGAAGAGTAATAGCAATACAGTCTTAATAAATAGCTGGACACTGTTGTGGGAATTAGTTGTATAGCAGAGCAATGACGTTCGGGGAAAAGCTGTCCTTCTGTCTAGTTGTTCTGGTATGCAGTGCTCTATAGCGTCATTTTGAGGGTAGGAGTTGAAACAATTTATGTCCAGAATGTGAGGGGTCTGTAGATATTTTCACAGTCCTCTTTTGACTTGTACAGGATATACAGGTCCTCCATGGAAGATAGGTTGGTAGTAGAAAAAGTGCAGAGAAGAGCAACCATGATGATTAGGGGACGGGAGACTAAAACATACGATGAACAGTTGCAGGAACTGGGCTTGGCTTGTCGAAGGAAGAGAAGGACCAGGGGAGACAGGAGAGAAAGAGAAGCCTTCAGTATTTGAGGGGCTCCCCAGAGAGGAGGAAGGGGGTCCAGCTATTTTCTAAAGCACCCGAAGGCCAGACAAGGAATAATGGATGGAAACTGAACAAGGAGAGATTCAACCTGGAAATAAGGAGGAATTTTCTGACAATGGAAACAACCAATGGAACAGAAGTTGCCTTCAGAAGTTGTGGAGCGCCATCACTTGAGACTTTCAAGAAGAGATTTGTCAGAAATGGTGTAGGGTCTCCTGCTTGGGCAGGGGGTTGGACATAGATGACCTGTAAAGTCTCTTCCAACTCTGATTAACTGTTATCTGTTAGGTATATTGGATTTCATTTATACCATATATATGGAAATGCAATGTGTTTTCTGCAGTCCTGATTATCCTCTGAAGTCTGTGTCTGTCCTGTTGGGTTGCAGAACCAAAACCGGACAGTAATGGATGTGCAGATGGCAGATTCAATAATTCCTCTCTAGAACTGGATCAGCAGCTCCTTATGGGCAGTTTGAGCTACCTGAGTTGGCGCAGAAAGAACCTTCTTTTTGGGGTTTTTTGATGACGTTTTGATGTTGGGTGTCCATTTTAGGTTTTGTGATATGATCGAGCGCTAGAAATTGAAGGTCTCTGCTGCTGATACTGTGTTGTTCTAGTATTTCAGAGGTGGTAGTATGGGAGGGTTTCTCCTAAAGTCTACCACCATTTCTACGTTTTGAGTGTATGTTAGTTCAAGATTGTTCTGGTTGGCGCCACAAAGTTAGTTGTTCAACCTTCCCGTCTGTATGCAAATCCATCTTTCCTCTTGATTGAGAAACTAATCACTGCTGTATCATCTGCCAAACTTCAGTACTTTAACAAGGGATCTTTAAAGATGCTGTTTATTTTCTCAGCCTTTCAGGACTTGGTGAGAAAGCCGATCATCGGATTAAACAACCTTAGCTCACCCAAGTTGGTGTCTTTTAAATAGAATTGAAATCTGAAAAAGATGCTCTCAAGAAGACACACTGTTGAGTGATAGATTTTAGGTTAGCTGATACTAACGCTTAACGGGGGGGGGGGGGCAGCGTCCAACCTTGCAATTGTAAGACTTGTGGACTTCAACTCCCAGAATCCCCTCAGCGCAGCTGTTGTGGCCTGTTGGCCTCCGGCCCTCCAGCAGCCAAATCAGAGGGAGGAAGAGGCTGGTGTGGGAGTCAGGGCCAGCATAAGGCAACCTGGGAGCTCGGAGGGGGAAGAGGGAATGGAGTGCAGAGAGGGAGGGAGGGAGAGAGGCAGAGCCTGGGCCGTCCGTCAGCCCTCAGATGGAGAGTCAATAACCCCAGGTCTGCAGGTGGCTGATGAGGAAGAGGAGGAAAGCTGGGTACAGTGCCTGACACGCATATGCGCAGAAGGCAGAAGAGAGGAGAGCAGTGGAATCTATGGGCTGGTCCCTGGGATGGAAGAGCCACTGCTGCTAGTGAAGAAACCACCTGAGCTCTGGAGATATAAAAAAGGGGCAGAGATGAAATAGTGTGGCAGACAACTATGAATCTCCCCGCCAGACAGACTTGTTAGCCTTCAGTGAGAGAAAAACTCTTTGTCGGGGCTCAGCACTCCTAATAAAAGGTATCATTGCTTCAACTATAGAGCGGTTGTTATCTTTGGGAGCTGGGTCAAAACAACAGCCTTGCTTGCTTGCTTGCTTGCTTGCTTGCTTGCTTGCTGCTTGCTTGAAGGACTTGTGGACCAACTCCCAGAATTCCCCCAGCCAGCCCATGGTGGTTTAAGAAAAGTTTGTTTTTTTTGTCCAGGTAATCTTGACTTACAACAGTTGACTTAATGACTATTCGAAAGCTGTAGATGCTCCATTCCCTGGAAGAAGAGACTGGACATCACTTGCCTGAATGGATCTAGGCCAGTGATGGCTAACCTTTTTGTCATCATGTGTCAAAAAGTGTGTGTGTTGTGGCGTGGGTGCGTGCGCATGACAGCACGCTTGCATGCCTGCACCCCAATGCAATGCGCACGTGACCCCCTCCTACTTGACCTGCCCCCAGCACATGCGTGTGTGACCACCACCACCTCGCTCCCCTTGAGCATGCATGCGTGATCCTCCTGCACCCCATTTTGGGCCTAATAGGCCTCCCTGCAGCCTCCTGAGAGCAAAATTGTGCTGTGGGAGGGGAGCGACACACATACACCCCCCCCACACACACACACAAACACACATACCCTGTTTTGGGCCTAGTAGGCCTCTCTGCAGCCTCTTGGGAGCAAAAACTAGGCGTGTGGGGGCATGCCCCCCTGAGGCCCATTTTTGCTCCCAGGAGGCTGCAGAGAGGCCTACTAGGCCCAAAATGGGGAGAGCCGGGGGAGGGACNTGCCCCCCCCCCCCGCATGCACAACAGAGACCCGAAAATCAGCTGGCCGACAGGAGATGTGCATGGTGGAGCTGAGCCAGAACGATGGCTCATGTGCCAGCCAAAAGGGCTCTCCTCCTACCCCTCTAAGGTCTCCTACTCAAGCACGGGGCTGGGCTAGAAGACCTCCGAAGCTCCTTCCGGCTCAATTCCGATTCTAAAATGCCATGGACTCCAACAATAACTG
This sequence comes from Laticauda laticaudata, assembly GCA_004320025.1. Taxonomy (NCBI): domain Eukaryota; kingdom Metazoa; phylum Chordata; class Lepidosauria; order Squamata; family Elapidae; genus Laticauda; species Laticauda laticaudata. The sequence continues at coordinate 436 of BHFT01029831.1, read as the reverse complement.
CGCGGTTCACAAAATGATAACGTTGCGTGGGGGAGCGTTTCACACAAAAGAACACACCAAAGAAAAGAAAATTGTAGAAGAATCACAGAATCCATTTCAGGGAATCAATCTAAGCATTCCCAGATGCCTTGGATACTATTACTCCGATGTCTAATTTCGCAGCCACACATAAAATACACACCCGCCCCCTCGCCTCGGCTGTCGTGCCTATTCCTAATGTCTTTTTTCCATACGATATTCTTTTTCAAAGCAGCGTAGGCTACTCCGTCTCACAATTTTCCTCCCTATACATCCTGCGGGGCCATGCTGCAAGACCTGTGTTCCGTCCGGAAAAACGCGAGGTAGACCGCGTTCCAACAGTAAAAGGCTTTATTTCAACAGTTTAAGTTAAACGGAACAGTTTGGCTCTAGCCGCGGCAGCCTTTATATACGGCTT
>BHFT01029830.1:0-23933 GCA_004320025.1 Laticauda laticaudata | reverse complement strand
TCTAGATCTTCTTAGGGAACGATGTATCTTTTTCCAAAATTTAAATTGCAGGATATCTTGGATGTTGCTTCTCCTCCCAGTCAGCCAAAACTCTCAGTCAGCCAAAACTCCCAGTCAGCAAAAACTCACTTCTCAGCTTCCTCCTGCACATTCTTTTCTGGATGAAAGCTTCTTTGTGGCAGCCATTTCTGACCGCCACTATACTGCTTTCGGAAAAGGGAGTTAAGCCAGCTGAGGAGAGAGGGTGCAATTCCCCCAATCCCTGCTAGGTCTCCCCTGTCTTCAGCTACCTCTATGGGGTAGCTATAGCTCCAAAGCCAGTTGGCTCGGGGCACTCCAGCGGGAAGCGCAGCAGAAACCATGCACGATCGCAGATTCCTGCCGCCACCGAGCCTTGCAAACCGGAAGTCAAGATGTACTGATCTTAAAGGACTTCTCCCACAATTTAATATCTTAGGAGGTTCATTAAAGAAAAAAACCAGGGAGTCTGTAGAGCACTCATAATGAGATCATATAAATATGTAGGGATGGGGTGGCTGTCAAAACTTTGAATCTGGGTTGTAAATACAGTAGCCCTGGGGAATCCCATTGTGATGTCAAGTTATTGTTAAGTGATTGATTACAAGTTGAGAACTATTTATACAGTATAGAGCACTGACAAATGCCTATCAATACTATTATCAGGTAACATTAGGTGAAGTATTGAAAACCTACAACTTTTTGTAAAACAAGTTTAATTTTATTGCTGCACTTTGTTGTTGCTAAAACTTAGTATCACTGTTACTTAAAAATGTGCCTTTTATACAAATAGACCACACTTGGTAGGTTATTATGGCTTGTCGCACAATCAGTCAGATATTCAATTTGGCATTTTATTCACTTATCAAGGCCTTTCCAATTATATATTATATTTCCAATTAAATTTATTGGCCATCCATTATCTTGCAATTCAAGGCAACTCATTGTTGATCGTTTCCTGTTTTATTACTAAACTAAAAATATACCATGTGATATTTTGTGTTTTATATATATATATATATATATATATATATGTTTTCGCGGTACTTTACATGTGTGCTGTTCAGCTTCCTTCAGGAATTTCCACGTCAAATAGTGCTTTTAAAGTTGTAGCAACGTTTCAGCAGAATCTTCATCTGCCATCATCAGGCTTCTTATGGATGTAGGTCTCACAGTTTTTGGTTTCAAATTCAAGGCTGGCCTATCCTGAATTGGCTGGGGGTCTTGGTCTGTGTTCACTGGACTTGGAGTTTGATTGATTGGTGTTATTGGTTTCTTTCTGTCTGTTTTGTGGCTTTGATTGGCTGGCAACACTCTGTTTCCTTGTGTTGGAGGCTTTCAGTGCAGCTGGCTTCGTGTGAAAGGACGGCTGCTATCCCATTAGGAAGCCAGTTTCACCTGGGTGCCTGGTGGGGGGGTTTCGAGTGGAGGCATCAGAGGGAGTCTGTTAGTGCTCAGGTGTTTGCCTGGCTTGTGGTGGGGAGATCTTTCTATCTGAGAGTTTAAAAAAACATATATAATATATATATGTGTGTGTGTGTCTGTGTGTGTGTGTGTGTGTGTGTTTGTGTGTGTGTGTGTGTATGTGTGCTGGTTAGCTTCCTCGGGTATTATCCCACATCATTGTAGTGCTGTTAAAGTTGTAGCAACGTTTCAGCAGAATCTCATCTGCCATCTGCTGAAACGTTGCTACAACTTTACACAGCACTACAATGACGTGGATAATACCTGAAGAAAGCTAACAGCACACATGTAAATACCTGCGAAAGCTTAAAAAAAACATATATATTATTATATATAATATAATATATATATATATATATATATATATATATGTGTGTGTGTGTGTGTGTGTGTGTGTGTGTGTGTGTGTGTGTGTGTGTGTTGTGTGTGTGTGTGTGTGTGTGTTGTGTTTAGCTTCCTTCAGGTATTATCCCACATCATTGTAGTGCTGTTAAAGTTTGTTAGCAACATTTCAACAGAATCTCATCTGCCATCATCAGGCTTCTGTATGGATGTGGGTCTCACAGCTCCTGGTTTTCAAATTCGAGGCTGGTCCATTCTGATTGGCTAGGAGCCGTGGTCTGTGTTCATTGGACTTGGAGTTTGATTGATTGTGTTTCTGGTTTCTTCTGTCTGTTTTGTGGCTTTGATTGGCTGGCAACACTCTGTTCTTGGTGTTGGAGGCTTTCAGTGCAGCTTGGCTTCGTGTGAGAGGACGGCTGCTGTTCATATGAAACAGGTTTCTCTTGGGTGCTGGTGGGGGTGTTCGAGCTGGAGGCCATCAGAGGGAGTCTGTTTAGTGCTCAGGTGTTTGCCTGGCTTGTTGGTGGGGAGATCTTTCTATCTGAGAGTTTAAAAAAACATATATATATATATTGTGTGTGTGTGTGTGTGTGTGTCTGTTGTGTTTGTTTGTGTGGTGTGGTGTGTATTGTGCTGCTTTTTAGGCTTCCTTCGGGTATTATCCCACATCATTGGTAGTGCTGTTAAAGTTGTAGCAACGTTTCAGCAGAATCTCATCTGCCATCTGCTGAAACGTTGCTACAACTTTAACAGCACTACAATGAGCGTGGGATAATACCTGAAGAAGCTAAACAGCAGACATGTAAAAATACCCGCGAAAGCTTAAAAAAACATATATATATATATATATATATATATAATATATATATATATATGTGTGTGTTGTGTGTGTGTGTGTGGTGTGTGTGTTGGTGTGTGTGTGTGTTTAGCTTCCTTCAGGTATTATCCCACGCCATTGTAGTGCTGTTAAAGTTTGTAGCAACATTTCACAGAATCTCATCTGCCATCATCAGGCTCTTGTATGGATGTGGTCTCACAGCTCCTGGTTTCAAATTCGAGGCTGGTCCTTTTGATTGGCTAGGAGCCTGGGTCTTGTGTTCATTGGACTTGGAGTTTGATTGATTGGTGTTTCTGGTTTCTTCTGTCTGTTTTGTGGCTTTGATTGGCTGGCAACACTCTGTTCTTGTGTTGGAGGCTTTCAGTGCAGCTTGGCTTCGTGGTGAGAGGACGGCTGCTATTCATTTAGGAAGCCAGGTTTCACCTGGGTGCCTGGTGGGGGTGTTCGAGCTGGAGGCATCAGAGGGAGTCTGTTAGTGCTCAGTGTTTGCCTGGCTGGTGTGGGGAGAATCTTTCTGATCTGAGAGTTTAAAAAAAACATATTATAATATATATATGTGTGTTGTGTGTGTGTCTGTGTGTCTGTTGTGTGTCTGTGTGTTTGTTTGTGTGTGTGTGTGTGTATGTGTGCTGCTTTTAGTTTCCTTCGGGTATTATCCCACATCATTGTAGTGCCGTTAAACTTGTAGCAACGTTTCAGCAGATGGCAGATGAGATTCTGCTGAAACGTTGCTACAACTTTAACGGCACTACAATGATGTGGGATAATACCCGAAGGAAGCTAAACAGCACACATACACACACCACACACACACCACACAACACACACCACACACACACACATATATATATTCACTCTGTTTCTGTGTTGGAGGCTTTCAGTGCAGCTTGGCTTCTGTTGAGAGGACGGCTGCTATCATTAGCAAGCTAGGTTTCACCTGGGTGCGTGGTGGTGGGCGTTGTTTGAGTTGGAAGGCATCAGAGGGAGTCTGTCTGTCTCAGGTGTGGGGGTGTTTGAGTTGGAGGCATCAGAGGAGTCTGTTTGTGCTCAGGTGTTTTTTCTTTTTGTGGTGTGGAGATCTTTCTTTTGAGAGTGCAGGTTTCCAAATGAATTGACAGTCTGCTGGAATCATTCTCTTGTATTCATGCTGTCAGGTCTTTTTTCAATCTCTATGCTTCTCTGATATTCTGTGGTTGGGGTTTTCTATAGTGGCTCCGGTTTTAGTGCATTGAAGCTGATGTTGTGACCTGTGGTTTTCATGTGTTGGACTAGTGAGGAGTGTGTGTTCCAGCTTTTTACTTGCATTTTTTGTTCATCTAGGCGGGTACTTATTCTTATATTGGTCTGTCCAATGTATGTGCCGGGCATGAGTGTACAGGGAATTTCGTGTATGCCTTGTTTTCCAGGTCAATTTTGTCTTTTGGGGTTTCTCAGGATGGCTGCTATTTTTTTGTCTCTTTTGAAGGCAGTCTTGATGTGATGCCTGTGTAGTATCTTACTGATTTTATCTATAGTACCTCTTATGTAGGGCAAGACAGCTGTTCCATAGGTCTGTTGGTCTTCTAGGTCTCTGTTATGTCTTGGTGTGTTTTTGTGGATCAAGTTGGTGATTTTGTTTTTTGGAAGCCATTGGCTGTCAATACTTCAGTCAGGGTGCATAGTTCAGTCTTTATATGTTCTTATCTGCAGGCGTTTAGGTTCTGGTAATTAGTGTTTTAGCCATGGAATTTATCTGTGCTGGGTGGTGGTGGGATTGGCGTTGGCGAGGGGGTATGTGTGTGTGTTTTTCTTTTGGTATATGGTGTGTCCCAGTGTGCCATCTGTTCTTTTGTAGATTAGTACATCTAGGAATGGTAGTTATTTGTTTATTTCCGTTTCCATGGTGAACTTGATTTTGGGGTGTGTGTTGTTGTAGGTGTGTTAGGAAATTGTTTAGGTTTTCTTTTCCATGGGGCCAAATCACAAATGTGTCATCGATGTATCTTAGCCATAGTTTGGGTTTGTGGGTGGCATTAGCCAGGGCTCTTGGATTCGAATTCTTCCATGAACAGGTTTGCAATGACAGTGACAGTGTGTTCTCCATAGGGGCTCCTACAATTTGCTTGTAGCTTTGTCCTTTGTATATGAATATGTATCTTTGTCCTTTTGCATATGAATATTACAAAACCTAGCTAAAATACTCAGCAAAACAACTACAGCCCCATGCTGAAACCGCGAGCTTCATATGTACAAAAACTCATACCACTTCCTAAATTGATCAAAGATCTACACGTGGAACAAGAAGATCTGCTTGTAAGTTTCGATGTGCGTTTCACTATTCACTCAAGCTCAAGTCCCGATAAAAGAAACTCTTGAAATCATCAAAAATAAATACCAACCAGCTAAAGACCTCATGGAACTGACATAACACTGTCTAACCAACACATATTTCATATATATATATAAAATGAATGAGCATGAAGACACAAAATGAAAAAACTGAAAAAAAGTAATCACTAATTGAGAATGGAATTTGATGAAATCTGCAGTTTTTCTATTGTGTTTCTTTGGATTTTCTGTTGTGTTTCTCGTCTACTCTTAATAATGATTAATATGATTGAGTCAAAGAAGAAGGAAGGAAGAGGAGGAAACGGAGGAAAAGGAAGGATTAGTTGTGATTAGAAAGTTGTTGTTTTTTCCTCAGATTTATTTCATATTTGTATGTTTAATATTTTCAAAAATGAAATATTAACATACTTCAAATGAGACACTGGCTCTAGAAGGGAGAAGAGAGAAAGAGAAATACCCATATTTTCTCTGAAGTAAGGCCGTATAGCCTAACATCTTTGCTTTACAACTACTTTAGAATGAAAGCTAAATAATGAAGACCCTGCTGGGACAGGACAGTGATATCTCTGTGCATTGTCTTCAAGAACACAGACAAATGTAATCAGAAGTGTTATGAATTATTTTCCCACAAAAAAATCAGGTATTACATGTTTTCACCTTTTCCATCCGGAAGACATTTTTCTTCTGGATCAAAAGGATATTCATGTATTATTGTTTTAAGTCCAACTGCATATTTATGCAATGTTTTCCAATATCTACTGAATCAAATTTATCAGATTCAATTATATGACTGATTTGCTATTTCCAAAAAATGTTTAAATGGATCATGGCAGTCAATAAACCTATAGTCAAAATGGAAAAGGCTCTTGTGTGCATCATTGTTTACAAAACAATGTGATGATTATATAATTCAGCTAAGGGTCTTAAGGGGATTTGAGTGTAATCAAATATGACGGAACATGTGGAACAACAAACAGATTTGGCAAAGGTCTATGTCATTGGAGGAATTTGTGCCTTGACATTTAAAATATGCCTTTCTCACATTCTTTTTATACAAATGCCTATATAAATAATGATGTTTTTGCTATCTATAAAAATGTTCACAGCTGGAGTCTGGAAACAACCTTGAAACCAGACAGGTCCCACATTGAATTAGTGAGAATCTATCGTACCCCAGGTAATGTCTGATATCAACTCCCGTTACATCATCCCACTCAGTATAGTTCATGCTCATCTCACACACACACTTTGAAACATTAACAATTGAACACTTTTTTATTTGCAGTTCTATGAGTAAATTGTGTCGGATAGATGGGACAAACTTAAGCACTTATAAGTACTAATGCTACATTTCCCTTGTGGCCTTGCCAGGCATAAAAATACAGTTTTCTTGTACCAACTATGCCAACTAGTTTTCCTCTTTTCTTTCTTGGAGAAAGATATAACTACAATTTCTTTCTAACCAGTTAGCAATTGCATGTTGTCCATAATATTCTGTTTCCAGGTGTGGTCTTCTATTGTAGTAAACAACAATACAGATATACTTTCTTTTGAACTGATTAATGATTCTTTAATTCAAAAATGGCTGTTCTTTATTAGTTGAAGCAAATAGTATATATAGTCTGTATGGTGCCACACCTGGGAAAAGTTTCCTTATTTCCCTGATAATAATAGAGTATCCACAGAATGGATGCAATTGAACAGAGCACTTGGGGTAACTTTTTTTTCCTGTGGAATCTTGGAAACATTTTAGAATCTACTGCTTGCCCAGAAAGCTTCTCTACCAATCTCTGAATTATGAATATAGCAGAGGTAGGATTCAAATTTTTTAACAACCAGTTCAGTGGGCATAGTTTGGTGGTTATGTGAGTGGATGGATGTGGCTTGGAGGTCATGTTATTGGCTGGGTGTGGCCAACTCAATATCACTCACATCCAGGCATACATCTCCTCGCCTGGGCTCTCATGACCGTGGGGATGTTGCAACAGTCGTAAGTGTGAAAAATGGTCATAATTCACTTTTTTCAGTGTCATTGTAACTTTGAATTACAATGTAACTCACTCCAAATAAGCAAAGTATTAACAAAGGAAGGGAAAAAAAATCTCCAGAGAGGTTCCTGAGTCAGGAAGTCTAGTCCTGCCAAGAATGTAATAAGGGTTAACGGAGAGGCAGTTTCTGTAAGAGGCATTTCTGTTCAAGCAACACCAGAAGTTCCTTTGCCTCTTACAGGATCAATAGGCCAGTAATTTCTTCTCCAACAACTGGTTCTTCCAAAACTGCTTAGACTGTTAATAACCCATTTCTAGTGAATAGGTGTGAACTGGAAGAATCCCCCCCTGGATATAGCTATATATTCATAATTATATATATTCAGAGTATATATAGTATATAGAAAATAGCACACCCTTCACCTCAATTCCAACTTCAACTGGCCTAATGCAAGTACTCAACACAAGAAGCCTTGTGAATAAAATACCTGAATTTCTCCTCTACTAAATATGGCTAAATTCGATATCATATTTGTCTGTGAAACATGGCTCCAATGCATCTCTCCCTGATTCCATTACCACATAAGAGACTATCATGTTTACCAATCAGATCATAAATCCGGTAGAGGAGGTAGTGTTGCTATCTTCTATAAAAGGTCCTTACATCTAAAAACATCCAAGTTACAAACAAGAGCTTACTCTTCTTGAGACCATCGTCTGTGAACTGTCCTTAAATATCACATTTCATGTTCTTATTATGTTACAGAGCCCCTGATAATGACATCAAACATGTAAACAAGCTAAATTCACAACTAAAGCCATCACATCTGAACCAACGGATGCAAAGAGGATGTAAAATGACAAAAAAGCTTGCCATCCGTTGGAAAAAAGATGGCATCCGTTGTGTACTCACTGCGTATGTGTTTCATACGCTCTATCCGTAAACATTAAGTCTACTATTATTTCATCTGCTCAAAAAGTTTGAGCTGGCACAAAAACTTTTTCAGCTGATGAACTTTCCACCGCGTACGTACTCTACTATCCGTCGGACACATACGGGCAACAAACATTCTATGTCCATTGTCATCCATTACACGTCCGATGTATCCTCCTTGGCATACCTCTGGCCATCTGCGCAACCTCACATCCGCTCCAGAGGAAAGCGGAAAGAGGGAGAAATGAAAGGTACGCGGAACATCCACACAGCGTTAGTAGCACAGAGATAGAAAGGATTCGGATGCATCTCGCGATATTAAAGCATTAAAATGGACAAAACGTTTGTATATGTGATTTATCTTGGATATTTAGGATGTCTGCTGAGGATGTCTAGAGTATGTGGAAGGACACCAAGCGGAAAACCGACACTTCCTATAAAATGGGGAGAAATCACCTGGATCTCACTTCAGTCCAGATAGCCCGCTGGTGTGCCATACCCTCTTCAGCCTTGGGTCTTGCCTTCCACATCATCCATTGATCTCCACCATGGATTCATCGCACACTCCTTTTGGTAGCCGTGATCATTCAACACCAGAACCAAGCCCTCTTCAGACTGTTTCACCTTTTCTACGCAAAGAGGAAGAAGGAGAACGTCCAAGAACTGTCTGGTCCGACGATGGATCGGTGAGAAGAGGGAGTTTGGACTGTATGACAAGCTGATGGTGGAGCTCAGGAATGAAGACCCCGTGCATTCCACACTTCAGAGGATGCCACCAGCTATATTTGACCGAAGTTTGTGGAGTGTCTGAGACCCAGGGTGACCAAGGCAAACCACCACCAGCTTTCTGTCCCAGCCTGGACCCTGGACTGAACGGTGGCACTGATTCTGCGCCACCTGGCCTCAGGCGACACATACAAGAAACATGCAGTATGCCTGAGGTGCCATACAACACCAATCAGCATTGTGGTCAGTAGAAGTGGTGGAGGCCATCATCGAAGAATACGTGGAGGAGTCCTCCAGTGTCCCACCACTGAAGAAGGCTGGAGGAAAGTTGCAGAGCAGTGGTCATCAGAGGTGGAAACTTTCCCCACACCGTTGGAGCCATAGATGGGAAGCACTTGGCCTGCAAAGCTCCAGCCAACTCAGGGTCCAATTATTTCAACTACAAGGGCTTCTTCTCAGCATCATCTTCTTTGCCATGGTTGATGCTGACTACAAGTTCATTGTACATCGATGCTTCAGGCAACGGCTCAGCTTCAGATGCCCAGATTATACAATGCCAGTGATCTCAAGGGGGCTGGAATGCAACCTCATCATGGGTTCCCAGATCCAGACCCCCTACCCCAACGAACACAAGATGTGCCTACTTCATCATGGGTGATGATGCCTTCTCCCTCAGAACCTACCTCATGAAGCCCTATAGTTCCAGATTACCTCACCCTGTAAGAGAGGATCTTCAACTACAGGCTGTCCAGGGCAAGACGGGTGGTGGAGACACCCTTTGGCATCCTGGCCAACAGGTTCCAGGTACTTCTCACCACCATGCAGCATTTGCGACAGACCGTGAGGAGCATTGTGGAAGCTTGCTGCATCCTGCACATCTCATCTGCACCCGCTACCCACTGTTGCAGAACAGGCTTGTGGCAATCAACAAGGCAATGGGGAAATGGAGCCGTGTGATAATAGGCAAGGACTAAACCTGATAGACACTGTGGATGTGCAAGGCCCCAACAGAGCTTCACATGGAGCGGAGAAAGCAGCGCAACCTCCTGAAACACTGGTGCAACTCCCCAGCTGGAGCAGTGGAGTGGCAAGACAGGATGGTAGATGCTTAATGGATGCTTCTTGAGCCTGTCTCATCACACTGATGAGATTGTGCCATGTATGTTGAGTGGCCTTACAATGAATAGGCATTAAAAAAAGTTTTGTTATGTTGAAATGTGTGGATCAATGATTAAATTGTTATTGATAATAAAGGGCCATATGTTTGGCAGCTGGAGGGTGGACCATACAGTCCCACTATGCTTGCACTGGAGGTTTATCTATCCCACAGCTATCCTTATCCCACAGCTATTTCATTACCCATCCCACAGCTATCCATCCCACAGCTATCCTTACCCATCCCACAAGCATGCAAAGGCTTAACCGTTATTTCAAAGTTTTCACCAACACTTTAAAATATTTTTTTTAAACAAAAAAAAATATAACCAAGTGTGTGAAAAATTAACCTTTATCAATAACAACTGTATGACTTTATTAAAAAGCAAAATGACCCAAGTAAAGTGTCTTTAAGCAAAGATAAGATGTACAGGTAACAACTCAGTCTCTGGCACTTCTGAGGTGTGCCCATGGTCTCAGATGTAAAGGGGCCAGGGACTGTTGGGTGGTAGCTGTTGCTGGAGTGCTGGTCTGAGGTGCCATTGGGGTGCCTGGCCCCAAGAGTACAACAGGAGATGGTGTGTGCAGGAAGCTCTCAGAGAGCTGACTCAGTCCTGTGAGGTTGAGAGGCACTTCCTCAAGGACCTGGGATGTGAGGCCCAACACTGATGACAGATGTTCTGAGGAAGGCTTGGCTGTGGGGTGGAGGAAGGAGGAGTGTAGTGGGGCTGTCTGGTCTGCATCTGGGTCAGCTGAGGCGTCTGTGGCATCTGTGGGCGTCCGAGGAACATGGGTCTGGACTGGGAAGGGCTGCCTCTGCTGTGGGAAGTCCTGGTAGTGGTAGGCTTGTAGGCGAGGGGCTGCTGAAATCCGTGAAGGGCTGCTGACATCAGCTGGGTGGAGGAGTGCACCTGGAGTGGGTAGCAGCAGTTCAGCTGGGCCTGGAGGGTGGTGCAGAAGAGCTGTGATCCTCTCCTTCATCGCCTGGTACTGCGCCTCGGGCATGTCCATGAGGGTCTGACTACTCGTCTGTGTACGTGATGAAGGGCTTGCGGTTGGAGGATGGTATGTCAAAATGGACCAGCTGGGAGAGGAGATCTGTGCTGGCTTTGATTGTGTCCCTGATCTCCAAGAGGACAGTGTGGCTCTGTCCCTCCGTCTGCCTCTCTGCCTGCTTTCTGTGGAGGTGGAGCTGGGGTGGGTGTGTTTGATCTCTGTGGCTTCCTCTTTCTTGCTCCATCTGAGACAGGGGATCCTCCACATCCTCCAGCACAGGGAATGCCCAGTTGGGGGTCTCTGTCGTGGGGCCCTCCAAAGACACCTACCTGGACATGGTAGCTGTCTCCTGGCTGGAGAGGAGTGGCTCTCTGTGGGCTGTCTGAGGGAGAGGGTTGACAGAGGGCTGCTCCTTGGTGGCAGATCTCACCCTCCAGGAAGCTGTACCTGGCCATGACATAGGGTCTTCCCGGTCAGTGAGCTTGACAGCGGCCTGCCCGATCTCTTCAGGTGCAGCTTGCCATACCAGGTGTGCATATGCTTCCACCACCTCAGGAGACATCTGAAGTGTAGCCCAGCTCTCCGCCTTCTCTCTTCCACTCTGCCTGCTTCCGCTTGGTGTCGTGATAGAGCCTGTAGCCCTTCCTCCACAGGTACTTGTTCTCCCTCAGCCATTCCAGCACACTCCTCCTCATGGACCTTTGCTGCTTTCCTTGCATAAAGCTAAAAGTCTGTTCCCCCCCTCCCATGCGAGAACGGGACTGGAGATAGTAAAGCATAATCAATCTAGGAATACAGGGTGGGGAATTTTCCTGCAGACTCTGCAGACAAGATCTTGGGAAAGTCCCAAAAAAGTCTTCAGGAAAATCTCCCACCCTGTTTTCCTACTGATCATTATTTAGGATCGCAGAATATCATCTTCTCTCTCTCCCCTCCCTGAGAATGGAGCTGAAAAAGCACATTAGGAATGTGCTCTCTTGGAGGGGATGTGAGGGATTGTGTATATGTTGTGCAGTGTGTAAGAGAGAGAGAGAGCACACATCACCGCCAGCTCTCCAAGGTTAGATCAGAACTCTCTCTCCCTCTCCCTCTCCCTCCCCCTCTCATCCACCCACCCACCAACATCAGCAAGCCACCGTCATCAGAATACATATTAGTGGTCCACGAGATTTAAAATTAAGTAGTTGGTGGTCCCTGAGGTCCAAAAGTTTGGTGACCCCTGCTGTAACAAACCTGGGACTGGAACAAAACTAGTAACCCACAATACCAGACTTAACTACTGCCTTGATCTCATCTTCTGCTATAGTTTGAATTCAATTTATGGAATACAATTTAAAGAACCCTTTTCCAACAATGACCACAGCATGATTGACTTTTGTCTCAACATATGTCCACCCAAAAATCAACACAACAATGTGATCCCCAATTATAACTTCAAAAAAGACAACTATTCTCTATAAATCAATGATCTCTCATCCTTGACTGGCAATTTCTTATTCACTGGATGCAATACTATTGAAGACCATTACAATATATTTTACTTGAAGTTCAAAAGAGTCATCAAACTATATGTACCAATAACAACTCCAAAAATCAGAAAAAAACACTTACCCATAACAATAAGGAAGCTTCAATCCAAAAAGAAAGTCATTTTGGCAGAAAAACAAATTTGCAACGTGTTGCCAACTTCAAAAGCTGATACAAAATTTATGCCCACCAGAAAAAAAATGAATGCACCAATTGAATGCACTTGTTTAATCACATTAAACAGAGGAAACTCTCTACACAAGAACAAATCTAAAAGACTCAAAGATCCATCCTTACCCTTGAAGGACCTAATCGTAAGACTGCAATGATGATCATCATTAAAGCCAACCTCTTTAACGACATTCTTTTGGCTCAAGCTATTTTGAAATAGACAATGGATCATGCCAGTATTTCTACTCGAACCACAGACAGCTACAATGATCTAATACATATTGATTTTACAGAAGACAATTGTTGGAAAAACACCACGCATACTTAAAACCATTTTCTATTGATTGAACTGGACGGAATATGTGGCTACTTCTTAAAAAAGCTATCCATTGCCAGAGTCAAACCTCTAAGCATAATCTTTGAAAAATCTTTCAAGACCAACTCCTTGCCTACTATGGTCACAGGCCACAGTCATCCCCATCTTCAAATAGGGAGACCCCAGCCTAGTTGAAAAATTACAGACAAATCTCTTTATGCTTGCATCACCTGTAAAGTCATGGAATCCATTATTAACCAATCCATTATCTCCACTTAGAGACAAACAACCTACTCTCTAACCAAACAATTTGGTTTCAGAAAAAAACTATCCTGCAATCTGCAACTCTTACACTGCCAAAACATATGGACTACACAATTTGATCAGGGCAAAGCAATAGACACAATCTGCATAGACTTCTGTAAAGCCTTTTGATTCAATGATACACGACAAATTACTCCTAAAATTAAAATCTTATGATATCTCTGGACACCTGCATAACTTGGATAGGAGCATTCCTGTCAAATAGATAACAAATGTAACGAATAACAAATTGGGAATGTCCTCTCAAACTTTGTACCTGTCAACAGTGGTGTCCTCCAAGGCAGTGTCTAGACCAGCTCTCTTCATACTCTACATAAATGACCTCTGTGATCATATTAAGAGCAACTGCATTCTCTTCAGTGGTTATGTAAAGCTATTCAACACAACCAGACAATATTGCTATCCTTCAAAAAAGACCTTGACTATGTATCAAAATGGTCAAACAAATGGCAACTTCAAATCTCAACATAAATGCTCTGTCTTACATATTGGCAAAAAATAAATAAATCAGAAAGTAAAATACAGGCGCTAGTAGTCAAGATCTTGGTGATGATCCAAACTCTGTCAAGGATCTTGGAATACTCATCTCTAATGATCCTTGTACTCGAGTCCATTGTAACTACATAGCCAAAAAGGCATTAAGAGTTGTTAATCCTTAATACTCCATAGCTTTTTCTCTGTAATACTTACTAATAACTAACTAGAGCAAACAAAACATTTGCTAGATCAATACTCATATAGCTCATCAGTCTGGAACCCACATTATGTGTCTGATATTAACACAGTTGAGAAAGTCCAGACATATTTTCACAAGAAGAGTTCTCCAGTCGACCTGACTCTGTGGTTTCTTCCCCAAACCCCAAAACCTTTAACCTTAGACTGTCAACTATTGACCTCACCCCTTTCCTAAGAGGTCTGTAGGGGCGTGTATAAGCACACCAAACATGCCTACCGTCCCTGTCCTATTGTTTCTTTTATTTTTTTTATATGTATCCATGTATTCATAACTATGTTTTTACTTATATCTATTATCTTGTGAGCAATTGACAAATCAAATAAAATAAATAAAAAATATTTTCACCTTTGCTCCCTTCCTTCCTTCCTTCCTTCCTTTCCTTTCTTCCCAGAACATTTTGAGCATTGCAGAACAAATACACAATTAAGCAGCTCTTAATTTTCCACTGACTTCTTTTGATACTTTGACCCCAAAGTCATCACTCCATTTTCTTTCCAATGAAATTCAATGAAATCCTGTGATCTATGACGCAATAACTCCTGTCCAGACAAATGTATTGAGTTACAAATAAATGCCATCTATGGTTTTTTAATTTGCCTCTCCATTAATCTTTCTGTGTTCTAATATGCTAAAACAAAAATGATCCAAATAAAACTGTGATTTGTAAATAATGATGATGATGATGATGTTAGTAGTCTAGGATTACATTAAAAATGTTATTCCAAATTCTGATTGTGGTTCCAAAGTTAGCTAACAATCATTGCAAGACATGATAACTTAATAAACTGCATAATTGCATTGACAAGGAAGAAAAGTGGCTTTTCCTACAACTTAAATGTTGCTGTGATATTTCTCATCTAGAAAGCAAAAAGAGTTAAGGAGAATTCTGGCTTTGGGGGAAGATTATTCTTCCCTAGAGATCTAAGTGGAAGAAAGAGAATATTTAGTGTTGTTCTATTATCTCACAAATATATCACAGTTGTTCAAAAATTATCATCAAGAAAGTAGAATTTTTCATGAGCTAGGAATTGCCCTATGCTATTTTGACTTGCCTGAAAACTTCAGTGCAGCTGGTTATGCTTATGATGTCATTGGAATGGATAGAACACTATTTTAGGGAATATGTGGATTGCTTTTGGTAGCTTTTAGAAAGAACTCAAATACAAAGTTATTAATAATATTAATAAAAGTATATTAATATAGTAACCATACACAACAATATTGTATTACAATGTATCTAATCAAACACGAAAGAAATAGGTGACAAACTATCTGCAGAAGCATTAAATTACACTAAAATAATGTAAGATAAAGGCTAGGTTATACCTTACCCTACAAAAGCCTAGAAAAATGTCATAGTTTTGCTTCAGCCCTTTCCTACTTGTTTGAAAAGTTAACCTCTAGGAGATCTACTGCTTTTAAAGGACGTTTCCCACAGTTTAAGGAGGTTCATAAAAAAGACAGGGAGTCTGTAGAACCTAAATCCCAAATCATTTAGAGCTATATTTAATAATTATATACATATACAACTGTTTAAGGCCTGAAGAACCGTGCAATGTGGATTCAGTTCTATGTGTGATAATCTAATTACTGTATTGTACACAAATCAAAGCTTCAAAGCTCTCTCCAAATGGAGCATTGCATGAAGTTTATGATAATAACCAAAATGTGATGCAAACAGGGCATGGCTAAGTGTTAACAAATCAGATTGAATAAGGAGAGGTCACAGCTGGTATGCTAGATGCAATTGTCCAAATATATTCAAGGAAAAACCAAAGAAAATGTAAACTTGAGGAGGTTCCAAAGGAATGAATCTAATCTTTGGAGCACAGCATTTCTGTTTCAGACTGGGTTGAATCCTTGAACCTGAACCAGATGTTGTATTTAGAATTATTTGAGGGCTGCAATTCTTTACTTTCTGACACAGGAGAAAGCTACGAGAAATTCTGTGGGATACCCTTTTTCAAAGGACATGTAAAAAATATTGATGCCCATCATTTATGTACTTTCAATTTATTTTCTGTTTTGCAGCATTCTGTGAGAAAGAGTTTAAGTGGTGGCCCACATACATTGTTAGTCAAAGAACCAGGAAAAGATGATGCAAAGTAATTTCATGATTAAGAAAGGGGAAAGCATTGTATTTGCATTTATATGTATAAATCTGAACCTTCTATATCATGTATATATTACTAAAACTCTCGTTGTCATGACCTTTCACATAGTGAAATAGTACATCATAGGGCAACCATTTTTGAACCAAATAGGCTAATTTACAGATTTTCTTTTCCAAATCCAGGACCCTCCTGAGGGAATTCCCTCCTGAGGGAATTAAATTTGGGCAATTTGTATCTGCTTCTATGCTGCCGGATGGCTCCTATGGTTATATGATCTCACTCTGGTTGTGTGATCTCACTCTATCCCATACCCAGCAGCAACCATTTACCTGTATGCTAGTAAAGGAGAGGAAAGATTTCCAATGCTCCCTGCCAAATTACCAGAAGGAAACTCAGTAAGAGAGTTGCTGAGTTTGGAAGTCACTGTTGTGATTTTGTTTTTCTTTGTCTGATCTTGGTCATTCTGGTAATTTCTGCCCAATTAAGGTTGTTAAGCCAAGATAGAAATATACAATATGCCTACAAACTAAACTTCTTAAGCCCATGTCACACTGCACCAATGGATGCAAAGAGGATGTAAAATGGAGAAAACGCGATGCATCTGTTGTGTACTCACTGCGGACATCTTTCATACATCTATCCGTCAAACATCCGTCTACTGCTATTTTATCCACTCAAAAAGTTTTGAGCTGCACAAAACTTTTTGAGCAGATGAACTTTCTGCCACGTACAATCTACATCCATGGCACATACGGGCAACAAACGTTCTACGTCCATTGTCATCTGTTACACGTCCGCTGTACCCTCTCTGGCATCCTCTGGGCATCTGCACAACTCAAATCCACTCCGGTGGAAACGGAAAGAGGGAGGAAGCAAAGGTACGCGGAAAGCCACACAGCATTATTCGCACGGACATAGAAAGGATGAAAGTGGATGCAGCTCAGATATAAAGCATTAAAATGGACAAAATGTTTGCATATGGGATGTATCTAGGATATTTAGGATGTCTGGAGGATGTCTAGAGTATGTGGAAAGGACACCTAGCGGAAAACCGACATTTCCTTTTAAAAGAGGGAGGAAATCACCTGGATCTCACTATAAGGACCAGCAGCCATGGTGGTGCAGACCTCTTCAGCCTTGGTTTGCTCTTCCACATCAATCCATTGATCTCCACCATGGATCATCGCACACTCCTTTTGGTAGCCGCGATCATTCAACACCAGAACCAAGCCCTCTTCAGACTGTTTCACCTTTTCTATGCAAGGAGAAGAAGGAGACATCCAAGAGCTGTGTGGGGTCCAACGATGGATCAGGAAGAAGACTGGAGTTTTGGACTATATGACAAGCTGATGGTGGAGCTCAGGAATGAAAATCCTCGTGCATTTCCAGCACTTCATGAGGATGCCTCCAGCCATGTTTGACAAAGTTGTCGAGCGTCTGAAACAAAGGTTGACCAAGGGCAAACACCACCTTCTGTCACAAGCCTGGACCCTGAACTGAAGGTGGCATTGACTCTGCGCCACCTGGCCTCTGGGACCACATCACAGAAACATGCAGTATGCCTGGAGGGTGCCACACAACACCATCAGCATTGTGGTCAGAGAAGTGGTGCAGGCCAATCATCGAAGAATACCTGGAGGAGCTCCTCCAGTGCCCCTCCACTGAAGAATGATGGAAGAAAGTTGCCAGAGGCAGTGGTATCAGAAGTGGAACTTCCCCCACACCGTTGGAGCCATAGATGGGAAGCACGTGGCCTGCAAAGCTCCAGCCAACTCAGGTTCCACTTATTTCAACTACAAGGGCTTCTTCAGCATCATCCTCTTCACCATGGTCGATCCTGACTACAAAGTTCATGTACATCGATGCTTCAGGCCACGGCTCAGCTCAGATGCCCAGATATACAATGCCAGTGACCTCAAGGATGGGCTGGAAACACAACCTCATGATGGGTTTTCAGATCCAAACCCCCTACCCAACGACACACAAATGTGCCCTACTTCATCATGGGTGATGACGCCTTCTCCTGTCGAACCTACTCATGAAGCCCTACACTTCAAGATACCTCACCCATGAAGAGAGGATCTTCAACTACAGGCTGTCCAGGGCAAGACGGTGGTGGAGAATGCCTGGGCATCACTGGCCAACAGGTTCCAGGTACTTGCTCACCACCATGCAGGCATCGCCCACAGACTGTGAGGAGCATCGTGGAAGCTTGCTGCATCCTGCACAATCTCATGCGCACCCGCTACCCAGTCTTGCAGAACAGGCTTGTGGACCATCAACAAGGCAATGGGGACATGGAGCCTGGTGAATGGAGGCAAGGACAAAACCTGATAGACACTGTGGATGTGCAAGGCCCAACAGAGCTTCACGTGAAGGGAAGAAGCAACGCAACCTCCTGAAACACTGGTGCAACTCACCAGCTGGAGCAGTGGAGTACAAGACAGGATGGTAGATGCTTAATGGATGCTTCCTTGAGCCTGTCTCATAACACTGATGAGATTGTGCCATGTATGTTGAGTGGCCCTAGCAATGAATAGGGCAGTAATAAAGAGTTTTGTTTATTTTGAAATGTGTTGATCAATGAATAAATTGTTATTGATAATAAAGGGCCATAGGTGTGGTACCAGGGAGGGTGGACCATACAGTCCCACTATACTTGCACTGGAGGTTTATCAATCCCACAGCTATCCTTACCATCCAACAAACTATCCTTACCCATCCCACAACTATCCTTACCCATCCACAGCTATCCTTACCCATCCCAACAGCTATCCTTACCCATCCCACAACTATTCTTACCCATCCCACAAGCATGCAAAGGCTTAACCCTTTTTTCACAGTTTTCACCAACACTTTATTAAGTAAAAAAAATGAAACCAAGTGTGTGAAGCAAAGATAACCTTTATTAAAAACAAACTGTATGACTTTATTAAAAAGCAAAATGACCCAAGTAAAATGTCTTAAGCCAAAGATAAAGTGAACAGGTAACAACTCAGTCTCTGGCACTCTTTTCAGTCACTCTGAGGCATGCCCATGGTCTCAGATTTAAAAGGGGCCGGGGCTGTGGAGGTGGCTGTGGCTGGATTGCTGGTCTGAGGCTCCATTGGGTGCCTGGTCCGAGAGTACAACAGGAGATTTGTGTGTGCAGGAAGCCTCATAGAGAGCTGACTCAGGTCCTGTGAGGTTGAAGGCACTTCCTCAAGTATCTGGGATGTGAGGCACAACACTGATGACAGATGTTCTGATGAAGGGCTTGGGCTGTGGGGTGGAGGAAGGAGGAGTGTAGTGGGGCTGGTCTGCAGCTGGTTCAGGTAAGGCGTCTTTGGCGTCTGTGGTGTGCGATGAACCTGGCCTGCACTGGGAAGGGGCTGCCTCTGCTGTGGGAAGTCCTGGTAGTGGTAGGCTTGGTAGGTGAGGGGCTGTTGAAAGCCTTGGAAGGGCTGTGACATCTCCTGGGGTGGAGGAAACAGACCTGGAGTGGGTAGGAGCAGGTTCAGCTGGGCCTGGAGGGTGGTGCAGAAGAGCTGTGATCCTCTCCTTCATCACCTGGTACTGGGCCTTGTGGCATGTCCATGAGGGTCTGGCTTACGTAGGTCCATGAAGGGCTTGCAGTTCGAGGAATGGTATGTTGAAGTGGACCAGCTGGGAGAGAAGATCTGTGTTGGCTTTGATTGTGTCCCTGATCTCCAAGAGGACAGTGTGGCTCTGTTCCCTCCGGTCCGCCTCACTTCCTGCTTTCTGTTGGAGGTGGAGCTGGGGGTGGGTGTGGTTTGGTCTCTGGGGATGCTTCTTCTTGCTCCATCTGAGACAGGGGATCCTCCATGTTCTCCGGCATGGGGAGTGCAGCTGTCGGTGGGTCTTCTGTCATGGGGCCCTCCAAAGACACCTGCCTGGACATGGTAGCTGTCTCCTGGCTGGAAGAGGAGTGCTCTCTGTGGGCTGTCTGAGGGAGAGGGTTTGACAGAGGGGCTGTCCTCAGTGGCAGATTTCACCCTCCAGGAAGCTGCACTTGGCCATGACATAGGTCTCCCGGTCAGTCAGCTTGACAGCAGCCTGCCTAGATTTCTTCAGGGCAGCTTGCCATACCAGATGTGCATGTGCTTCCACCACCCCGGGAGGACATCTGAAGTGTCGCCAGGCTCTCCGCCTTCTCTGTCCAAGCTGCCTGCTTTCTTTGGTGTTGTGATAGAGCCTGTAGCCCTTTCTCCACAGGTACTCGTTCTCCCTCAGCCATTCAGCAGCCTCCTCCTCATGGTCTTCAGAAATGGAGTACTGTTTCCTTTCTCCCTTCTCCTTGCCTTGCCTCTTCCTCCCTCTGGCAAGGGCCAGGGCCTTCAGCAGCAGGGCTTTGAGGGCCTTGGGGCTGGTCACCACAGCAGCAGCAGCGGAGAAGCACCATCACAGCAGGAGAAGCACCATCAGCAGCAGGAGAAGCACCAGCAGCACCAGCAGCAGAAGGAGAAGCACCAGCAGCACCAGCAGCACCAGCAGCAGCACCAGCAGCAGAAGGAGCAGCAGCACCAGCAGCAGGAAAAGCACCAACAGAACCAGCAGGAGAAGCACCAGCAGCAGCAACACCAGCAGCAACAGCAGCATCAGCAGCAGAAGCACCAGCAGCTTCAGAGTCAGTTTCAGGTGGTGGGATGCTTGGTTCTGGCCTTCTTGTCAGGGCTGGCAGGAGTCGGCAACAGGCTTCCTCTTCTTCCCATGGTGTTTCTCTCAAGATGTCTCTGGAAGCAGGTCTTTCCTCTGAGTGCTGACTGCTTGCTAGCTGCATCCTTTTATATCCACGGAGCTGATGCAAATTCATCCTCCCCACATGCGCAGTGAACTCTTTGCATCTGCTACGCATCCTATAGGCATCCGTGATGCCTCCACATCATCCGCTATGCATCTGCTCCTTCTGCTACGCGTCCGCTTCGCTATTCTCCCCCAGAAGCCCTGCGGATGTGTCATCCGCTTCCATCCACTTCCATCGCTAGGCTTCCTACAAACATCCACATTACATTCCCCGCTAAACATCCTCCCCTCGTCCGTTTCCTTTCTGTTGTTTTCCATTCTGTTTATGCAAATTTGGGGCACTTTTGAGAGCGGATAACAACAGATGGAGCCACCCCGAAAATTTTGCTCATCCGCTGTGTCCTTTTTGCATACGTTTTGCATCCATCGGCCAGTGTGACCTAGCCTTTAACTGACTTGAATCTGAAGTCAGTTGAATCTTACTTGATGGATAAACCTTAAGATGCATAATGGATGTAGAACGGATGTCCCCCGTATGCCTAGAGGACGCAGAACGGATGCATTGGATACATTTTCCGCTCAAAAGTTTTGAGCAGCTCAAAACCTGATTCATTCTTTTTGCAGAATTTGTTAATTTTAGATTTGCTTTTGACACAGTAACTAGATCTAAACTGCAGTATAAACCTAAATAATTTAGAATAGCAAACATTTGCTACCTCTGATTTAAATACATGAGAATTCTAATCTGAAGGTCAGATGTGGTAACCAAGGACATGTTACCAAGCAAATGTCAGTACAGAGATGGAGCCATACAAAGTTATGTATGGCTCCAGTTTTATTTAACTATTATATAAATTCACTGATTCTCTAATTAAATAATTATGTCTTCCATTCTCTCAAAATACCCTGTATCAGTGTATGACAATAATTTTGTCCTTGTCTTCTATTGGTTTTTAAATAGCTCGTCCTTTCAAACTACCCCATATGAGTATATTATAATAATTTTGTCCTTGACTTCTATTGATTTTAAAATAGCTTTGGGAGTACATCAACAGATTAGAAGACATTAGCAATAACTTAGCCAAAACCAAGAAAATTACTTTCTTCAAATGCCTGAAACAGTGAATCTGGAAGTTAGATGGATACACCATTGAACAGATTAAGATGTTTAAATTCACCAATAGTTTACCAGTAGTTTTTCAAATTTCTGTAAAACAACATGTTCACTTTGATTCCTTTTGAAGCCTGGCATCTTCACCTTGGAATGTGTATGTTAGAAACCATGACTTCTGTTTTTATTTATTACTACAGTAAATAAATATGTTGTTTACTCCAATTTTAACTGCCTTTAGTTAAATTATATTGAATTTTATTCATTCGGTCCAATGGTTTCCTGGTCCTGATCCCCGCCCCCCATAAAAAAAAATAAAGGTGTAATTCTAATGGGAACCTGGTATATGAAACTGGGATTGCCAATGTGGGCAATATCATAGTTGGCAGTTTGTTTATGTTTTCCTTTTCTCAATGGCAATTGGAGAGTGATATTTTCATGAACAAAGTTGCAACAGTTTGGACAATTTGCTGACACACCTGGAAATAGGTAAATTACCAAGCTGCAAATCCTCATATTTACTGTTAACAAAATTTCTATCAGCAAAGAATGAGTAAATCTAAAGGCATATGAAATTGGCATATATGATTGCATAGCATGCCACTTCAGGGAAAATGGTGCTCTACAACAATCTTTTTTCCCCAATCAACAGTAACACTTAACATATTTTGAGACAAAGGATATAACAAGCAATCATGCAAATGAGATTTCCAGAGCAAATTAAAGGTAGGAGATGTTGTGGAGAATGGCAATGAACTTTGCAGTAATTTTCAGAATACATTTAAAAAAAAAAATCTGCTTCATTTAGCTAAATTGCAACAGAATTATAAGTCTCTTGCAAGCTCCAACTTTAGTATTCACACAAAGAACTAAGAATAAGTATTGAAAGTATTGAAAGTATTAAGTATTGAAAGCAGGCTAAAATTAAAAATTTCATTTAAGAAAAATCTGGTTATAAGCATTCAGATACTGTCAACCTACCTCCCTGCACCTTATCCATTGACCACAATGACTGAAACAACATGGAACTGTAATTCAATATATTAAAGACCAAGCATTTTAAAAATAATATAATAAATATGCCCCAAGATTAATAATAATTTGTTTTTCCATTACTCATAAATGATGACATTGTAATAAAACAATGTCATCATTTATGAGTGTGGAAAAACATTTTTAGAATGTTCATACATTTATTTCATTTTATTCTCAAATAAGAAAGCAAATAAATAGAAGTGAATGTATAGATGCTATTGTGCCTTTAGATGAACATTATGTGGAATGATGGTGATTAATTCCTGATTATTAGTGCAAATCATAAGATTGTACCTTTTGGAGATAAATTTATTGCTGAATTGTCACAATGTGTATGAATGAATGTACGCGAGCAAGATAGTGAGAAAAAAGGAATAGGAGGAGAGGGAAAGGAATGGTAAATATGGCATCAGAAATCTTCAGAGCAAATGTATTAATTTGTAGACAAAATTATACCTTGAAGAGTTCCTTCATGTTATAAATAAGCATATAGCATTGGATTGGAAATTATTTTGGATTCATTTAGTTCAACCCCCCCTGCTCAACAATCAATCTGTAATTTGACATACTGCTATGGTATGATCATATCAACCCAACTGATCATATCAACTCTGAAGCTGACCTGACTGAAGCCATCTTAGAGCTTCAGTACTACCTCACTGGAGGTGAGGGATAGGGAGGGGGGATTAGAGATAGTTGGGATTTTGGAAACAAAATGAAATGTTTTTTCCTTGGGAACCAAGGACATTTTCACACCTGGTCAGAGGAAGGAGGAGTGATGTCACCAGGCAATTAGACAGTGCCTTGATTGGACCATGTGACTGATTGGGGAGGGGAAAAATATTTTAATTAGGTGAAAATGACAGGAACTTTCAGAATCGGTTTTCACCAGCCTGTGCCAATATGACATATCAAATAAAACTATTATTTGAGGAATCTGACTGCCATGTCATTTTGTTTATTGCGGTATGTTAAGGCCCTGTCACACTAGCCGACGGATGCAAAACGTTTGTAAAAAGGACACAGCGGATGAGCAAAATGTTCCATCCATTGTTATCCGCTCTCAA
>BHFT01029828.1:20521-42715 GCA_004320025.1 Laticauda laticaudata | reverse complement strand
AGACTACATGGGTGCTAAATTTGATTTCCATTTTTGTTGTCAGCGACCATTCAACTATGGTAATGACAAAGTAGTATTTAATAAGAATATTTCATTCATTCAGATCTAGGATGTCTTATTTTTGTGTTCTCTTTATTTTTTTGAGCAGTTTGAAAGTGTAAGAATTAATGGAGCATTTTGAAAACACGGGAAGAATGCAGAATGAAACAATACTTGTAGAAACGCAAGCACTATTGAAGAAATAACTATTTTGTTCATCCTTAGGACAGCTTAGAGATGTTGTCATTTGCAAAATGAAACAGTTTAACAAGGCAATTAAGACATATTTCAATAGTGCAGTGCTTATCTGTAGATCCTGCTGACTTGGATCTCACTAATCTCAATGGTTTCCAATGCTATTCATCCCTCTTATTTATTCAGAAATAAATTACAGATTTTGCATACTCTGTAGGACCTGGAGGAGGAAAGAAAGTTTATATTTTCATAACTTCATTGGGATTGGTGGGACAAGCTGAAGAGAACAATTGAGGGATCCTTGGTGCTCTCTAAGCTTGTTTTCTTGCAGACATT
Organism: Laticauda laticaudata; assembly: GCA_004320025.1. Taxonomy (NCBI): domain Eukaryota; kingdom Metazoa; phylum Chordata; class Lepidosauria; order Squamata; family Elapidae; genus Laticauda; species Laticauda laticaudata. The sequence continues at coordinate 42,145 of BHFT01029828.1, read as the reverse complement.
TCATTACCCAAACTAAGTAACACCATCAGTGTTAAGAGGACAATTGCTATTTGAAATGTTCAAACAAGAAAATTGGTATCTGAGATCACGTAAGCATACTCAGCAAATTATTCTGGGAATTCAAGGAAATCAGTGCTGAGAAACACTACCGCAACTTTTGAGTTTGAAAGCAAGCCTCTATTTTGCCAAACCGAACTAACCTCTAACTTCAGTTCGATGGGAGGGGAAAAAAAATAAGGCAGTAAACTCAAGAACTGAGTTCTCTTCTGGAATAAAAGCAGAAATTCATTTCTGCAGTTTTGCTTTTTATATAAATAAGTATATTGTTAAATTGCATGGATCATACATTTAACTGATACACAAGGAAAGGACAGTTCTTGCCCCTGATCTCAAGCTTCCCTAAATTTGTCATCTTTAGTCAGTATTAACGGCAAATAACTGAAAATGATTCAGGAAAGAGACAGCCAATTGGGAAAAGCTAATGTTTTCCACTAAAGACAGTGAAAACGGAATCTGCCAGTAATTATTGTTGTGAGCTGCCCAAAGGTGCTTAAGATGGGCGGCAATATAAATCTTTTAAATACATGGGACACAAATTAAATCTTTAAAGATGGATTGGTCTGAAATAAAAAATGTTAGTGAAAATGAAATTAAATGCTTTGAAACAAATTTTTGCCAGCTGTGATTTAAAGAAAATTTGTAGTCCTTAGGGGCAATAATTACAAAAATAAGAAACATGGAAAGTATTAGGAAGCCTTGGATTAATTATTGCACACTTAAAAATAGTTTTTATCCTTAAGCACATTCTCAAGTATAACAAAGCTCTAGACTTCACATTGCCCATTTTTATAAAATAATAGGGAATTAATTAATTATTTCATTAATCAGTATTAATGAAATAACCTGAAAAAAGAGCCTTGCCTCTGCTGTTTTTTAATGCCATTATCAACAAGATTTAGAAAATATTTATGGTATAATATAAAAATGTATTATTTAAAATTTATTATAACTCAGGTTGTATTCATGTGGAAATGCTGTATAATTTTCTGAATATTTATATTGAAAATATATTTATATATGTACAAAAATACCTCTATCCCTGTGTTGAATGGGCAAGAATCACAAACCCCCTTGTGTACTGTCAGTGATTTAATTTAAAATAAGAAAGTGACAATTTATCACAGCTTTTTGCAGATTTTTTTATTATTCCAGGATAATTCAAATGTCTTGTTGGCTTATTTATTTTATTTATTTATTACTCATATTTAAAGGACCAAACATCTCATAAAAAATAACTGGGGTGTACAAAAATCAATAAAACATGTTTGTGTGTGTGTGTGTGTGTGTGTACACACACACACACACACACACATACATACAAAAACATTTGTTATGAAAATATAACAAACATTCAAAATAAAAAACACTATACATAATTAAAATATATGAACCACAGAGAAAGAGTAAAAATTATCAGCTAAAGTGGAGTCATGTAAATATCTCCAGTTCTCTGTGGTCCCCAGGCCTGGTGACATAAGCAGGTCCCGAGGGACTTCCGGAATGAAAACATGGATGGGGATAACCTGACTTCAGGATGGGGAAAACGGGGTGGGCACTATAGCTAATAGACTATGTTATAATCACTGACAAAATCCTGACATCAACTGGGAGACAAATTCTGCATCAGGTGGGAGATTGAACAGGTTACTAATAACTTAGCTTACCACTGTCAAGAGGGAACTAATGGGACAGCTATACTGGACCTAATTCTTACTAATAGAGGAGGAGCGATAGAGGGGGTTGAAGCTGCGGGAACTATGTTATACTGGAATTCAATATAATACAGGCACAAGTACTAGAACATAATCAAACTAGTGTCTTCGAGCTGATTTTAACAAACTTAGGGCTTGGGAAGGATTCCATGGTAAAAACAACTAAAGAAGCTTGGGAAACTCTGAAAAATATGATTATAAAAGCCCAGCCCAACTAAATACTGCTGAAAAAAAACAACAACAAGAAATCCATGAAGAAACAAGCATGGTTGCACAAAGAAATCTCTGAGAGAAAAAATGTCAAAATTCTGCAATTTCACAAAATATTGAAATCATTTCTATCTCAAATAATTACATAGGTTGTGGTTGTGTTGCATTGCCATTTAGCAACCAGCCTAGTAAGGGTAATTTAGTGATATTCCCAAATCAGTTTATATTTGCAAGTTGAAAGAAATTCCAGATGATCATGTTTTTCAGTCAGTTTCCATCATCTTGTGCTCATCATGCCCTTCGTCCAGTTAGCTTTTAAAAATTGGCATTACACCCATATTAGCATTATACCTATGTACTTCTCACTAAGAAATATACCTCTCACTAAGAGAGCCTACTACCCAAGGCTTTCTCTTTCCTCTATTTCTTTCCTGCAGTGGAATTCATCCATTAAAATGTATTAACTGGGCCCAAGATCTGGGGTTTTCTTTAAAGAAACTCATAATTATTTTTCTCTTCTTTCATGGAGCAGCAAGTCCCCAAACTATTGATTTTTTTGAAAAGTATATTCACACATACGGGGCATATTCCAGACAGATTGCTAAGTGACAGGAGTTATGCAATAAGCATCTGTGTATCTGGCAGCATGAGGCTGCTTGGTCAGCTTTAAAAACAGTGTTGACACCAAGGACTAATCTCAGCACCGCAAGGAAATTGTTCCACAGTGAAGGTGAAGACTATGTGTAGTCAATCTGTCTCTCACTCTCTCTAAATATCTTATACACAGACAAATTCTAGCATAAGCCCTCCCTCTATAAAATAACCCAGTTTTCATTAGATGTCTACATCAGTCTTTTTCATGCAGTCATTGCAAATGGTACAAGGAGCAGAAAGTTGCTTCCTAAGGAATATTGCTGCTTTCCCTTGCTAAATGAATGTGTCACATTCCATTGTTTTTTGGCTACCATGCTTCTCCTTCGTCCTCCTCAATGATAAGATTCTTTGGGTTTTTTTCTTCCCATTTCTGAACTCCCTGAGTGCATTTTTTTTAAAAAAGTCACAGATTGTTTTTCGTTCTTGTATCGCTAAATTTTCCATGAACTGTGGCATCCCTTGTACAAATTTTTATGTTCTTTCCTGAAAGTGTTAAACTCAGAGACTTGTTGGCACATCTGTTTAAAGGAGTTGTGATGCTGAGATGTGTTAGGAAAATTCAGCATTTTATTAGGGAAAATTAGTCCCAGAAATCTAAGCCCATCTAAGAATGCCAATGAGTTATAAAGGAGGAGCTGGGAATCCTGGGAGACTAACAAACCTGGAACATACCAATTAGGAAAGACTATTTAATGAAATACAAAGAGCTATGTGGTAGCCTAGAAGTGAAGACACTCACCTCCCACTCAGAAGGTTGAGAGTTCAACCCTAGGCAGCAACAGATGTTTCTCTATCAGGGTGCAAAGAGAAAAATTATCTGCTGTGAACTCTGTGTAAATGTCAGGAAGGGCATCCAGCCAGTAAACTCCCAGCTCCATTCAGTTGCCCTGACTCCACCCTGATAAAAAATGATTTCCTCGTCATAAAAAGAAAAAAAAGAAATGTAATTAAATATAATAAAATGAATGGAACCCTGTCTTTTCTGACCACCATGCCCTTAATCTATTTATCTACGTTTGTCAGGCCTTCATTTCAAAGCATGCTATATACATCAGCCTATAAATTACAAGTTGAAGAAAACAATAATAGCAGATATTCTAGTTAGGTTGTCTGTGAAATGTTGCACATGGAATAATAATTTCTTATTCTTAGCATAGTGGTGGGATACATGAAATTGGGTCATATGTCTTCTCTCTTTTTGATCAATTGTACATCTAAGCTATGGTTGAAATAGTGTTAAAATAGGAAGAAATCAAAGTATATCTGAAATCAGTGGGGTCTGACCAAATAAGTTTGATGCTGGTTGGTGGTTAGATGCTCAATTGAAGTTTGATGTAAGAGACTAGTCAGTGATTGAGCACATGTTTTGCATGGAAAGGTTCTCGGTTCAATTCCTGACATCATTAGTTTAAAACATAAATGTTGTGAAGAGTTACTGCTATAAATACTCTTAATATTCTAGAGAATTTCTAACAGCCAGGACAAATTCTAGTCTACCTAAAGAAATAGGTTGCTCTGACATGAAATGCTTCTTGTGCTTCCCATGTGTATTTTCTACTTGCAAATTGGGCAGCACTAAACTATTGTCATGTGGTCAAAGCTTGTCTTCAGTCTTCTGGTCTAATGAGATGGTTGCAAGAAAACTGAAAAGCAAAGGAGGTGATTAAAGAATCAACTATTCCCAAAATAGCAATTGATGTGAGAAGAGGTAATTGTGGTATTACCTCAGAAGAGGTAATGGTGTTAATATTCCTACAGTAGTAGTCCTAATAGTGGTAATACTTATCATTATGCTATCTTCAGTAAAGCAGGGCAGCATAAATAGAATAGAATAGAATAGAATTCTTTATTGGCCAAGTGTGATTGGACACACAAGGAATTTGTCTTGGTGCAAATGGCCTCAGGTACATAAAAGAAAAGATGCATTCATCAAGAATCATAAGGTACAACACTTAATGATATTCATAGGGTACAATAAGCAATCAAATCATACTAGGAAACAGTCAATATAAATCATGAAACAAGCGACAAATTTACAGTCATACAGTCACAAGTGGGGAGGGATGAGCGATAAGGAGTGATAAGAAGATTAACAGTAATAGTAGTGCAGACTTTGTAATAGCGAACAGTGTTGAGGGAATTATTTGTTTAACAGAGTAATTGGTTTCAGGGAAAAAACTGTCCTCGTGTCTAGCTGTTCTAGTGTGCAGTGCTTTAATAGCATCGTTTTGAGGGTAGGAGTTGAAACAGTTTATGTCCGGGATGTGAGGGGTCTGTAAATATTTTCACAGCCCTCTTTTGACTCGTGCATTATACAGGTCCTCGATTGAAGGCAGGTGGGTATAATTGTTTTTTCTGCAGTCCTCATTATCCTCTGAAGTCTGGGTCTGTCCTGATGGGTTGCAGAACCAAAGCAGACAGTTACAGAGGTGCAGACGACAGACTCAGTAATTCCTCTGTTGAACAGGATCAGCAGCTCCTTGGGCAGTTGGAGCTTTCTGGGTTGGCGCAGAAAGAACATTCTTTGTTGTGCTTTTTTTGATGATGTTTTTGGTGTTAGGTGTCCATTTGAGGTCATGTGATATAGTAGACCCTAGAAATTGGAAGGTCTCTACTGTTGATACTGTGTTGTCTAGTATTGTAAGAGGTGGTCGTATGAGAGGGTTTCTCCTAAAGTCTACCACCATTTCTATGGTTTTGAGTGTATTCAGTTCCAAATTGTTCTGGTTATACCACGAGGCAAGTTGTATAAGCTCCTTCTGATGCAGATTCATCGTTGTCTCGAATGAGACCAATCACTGTTGTGTCATCAGCAAACTTCAGTATTTTAACAGATGGATCATTTTCATTAAATTCATTATATTCTGCTGGACTTGAAGATGATAGCCAGTGGTTTACTTAAATCCTCAGTGAATTTAAAGCATAGAGATGGCTTCATTAGGATTTCAATGGAGATGTTACCTATCTCTTTTAGAATGTAAAACTACACAGTACGCAGCTCAGACACACAGTAGAATTTACTTCCAGATAAGCATGCATACAATTGTGTCTGTTGCTGTTGACTGCCACACTGTTTTAAGTGTTATTTAAACATGGGTTTAAATCTGGGTAATAAACTAGAATGAATGGAAACATCAGGCCCATCAGCCCAGAAAAAAATGGAGAAGGAGGAGGATCTCCCACCTTTTATATATTTTATGAATGATAGAAAGCTTCTTCTGATAGACTTATGCATGTTCTCAAAACCCTAAATATGCTCACCAGTGCAAAATAAAATTGGGCCCTCTCATATGCTGGTATTTGACAGGGAAGGTGTGGTCTCATTATGTTTCAAGCTTTGTCTTTCCTATCTACTCTTAAGTAGATTAAGTAGTTAAGTAGGAAAAGTATACCAGAGCTGTCACCAGCTTTTGCAGATGCATTTCCATTGTCCACTTTATGCTTCTTGTGACCTCTTGTGGTGAGCCAAAGAGGATGCAGTAACAGCATTGCTTTGAAACTTCATGATTTGCAGGAAATGGATGGAGGCTCTATTGCCGGAGGAATGTTTCGAATGGGGCCTGGTTTCATAAGAATTCAAGTCACCCATAGTAGTGATGCTTTGTGATAATTTTCCTCTGAAACAATTTTGGCAAGTGTTTTGGATCTGGATATATTGGAAAGATAACTAAACAGTTCAGCCTCGTATTTCATAATCTTATCTGGGGAACTGTTTACAAAGAATTGTCATTTCGTGTTTTCATAATGTGATATGAGAAAACTCTAGCTCTTTCCCATGAGTCAAGGAGCAGGTTTGAATTTTGAAGGTTTTCGATGTTCTTCTCCTGCAGAATCTTGGCGATTCCCAGAACAATAATATGGGAATAATAAAAATGCATCTGGTTAGTTAATGACCCTGATTTAATATTAATGGTTAGAACTGGAAGGGATGAATGCTATCGAAGTTATGTCTCCCGCCATTTGTATTGCTTTAATATGAATCTTTTAATTATCCTGCCAGATATATTAGTCTGATGTAGGGCTTAAGGCGTTGTCGTTGGGTTTGGAGAGATGCAGAATCCAATTTGCATTCTGGGTGACTTCTGGATAATTACAATTGCTTAGCCAAACCTAGTTGCAACCTAGTGCTGGAAGAAAATGAAACCTGTATATACATAATCTTCATTTACTATGAAGTAAATCGTATATTGCTAGCTCTCACAAATTAAGTGATGTTAATATCTGCTTATTTGTGTTTTTCATGCAGGCTGACATTTCAGAAAGACAGATTATTAAATTAAACTCTGGCATGCAAGCAAGATCTATTATACATTAGAACCTCCTACTTATCCAGAATGTGACATGAAATTCATGCATTTTGTCTGCCTGCCTTTAAATCAATTTTGACTCTGGACACTGCACTTTTCTTGGCAAGATTTTTTAAAAAAAATGATTTTCTATTAAATACATTTCTTAGTGCTTATTAAACATCATGATATCTGGTATATAATTTGCTTAAAAATACAAATTACATTCTTAATCAACCCTTTTTCCCAACCATTGGTAAAATAAATTCCATGTTTGATAATATTCTACATCATCTTTCTGTTTAATTTTCAGTGTCAATATATCAATTTCTGCACAATCTGGTATCTTTTTGACTATTTCTTCATCTCATGGTATATATTCATTTTTCCAACATTGTGCAAAAATAATCCTCGCTGCTGTTAAGACATGTAATATTAGATACATACTTTTCTTATCAAGTGTGTATGTGTGTGTGTGTGTGCCTGTCTGCCTGTCTTTAAATCAATTTTGACTCTGGTGATTGCCTGGTCTCTGCATTTTTCCTGGCAAGATTTTTAGAAGTGGTTTGTCATTGCTGTCTTCTTCCCAGGGCTGAGAGTGACAGGCCCAAAGATGACTTCAGTGCCTAAAGAAGGACTAGAACTCATGGTTTAGTTCTTCTAGCTAGGTGCTTTTAACTATCACACCAAACTGTATCTCCATCACTTACCTAGTTGAACATTAATAATTACCTGAATGAAATCTAACATTTAGAATAACACTGGGAATGTTGATGAAAACATCAACATTCAATGGATTTTGAATCCTATTCAAAATCAATTCAATCCATTGAATCAATGGATTTTGCCATTATCTCCCAGTTTTGTGGTGGCTTCTGTTTTCTAATTGTATTAAAACTGAATTCCCATAGTTTCCTAGCCATGCTGGCTTTGGAATGATGATTTAAGTCTAACAAATGAAGATTATCATTTAAGTAATGCAGACACAACCCTGACACAAGAGAGAAACAATAACTCATGTCTCAGAAAAAAGGATTAAAACTCATAGTTTTAATGTAAAGTTTATTTAACTATAGGGCACCTGGTTTTTTAGTTCTAGTCATTTCAGCCAAATGTTTTCTGCCACATCTCTTTTTACAAACTGTAAATTTCCTAGCACAGAGCTCTTGTGTCATTGATAAAAGAGGAGAAAAATACAACCACTTCCTGTTTATTTTTGGCCTTCAGCAATGATAAGATCTATAGGGACAGCTTTGTGTGTTTTGCAACAATAAATATTTCAAATTGTTTTGACAACAGCTGGGATTCATCCATTCCATTAATTTCACATATCTTTCTGACTGTAACTATCTTTGAAAGGCCTTCTCATCCTCTTTTAAAACTTCTGGTCAGCTTGAAAGTTCTGTGCATAAGCAACTCTTATTTGTTAACTAAAAAAAAGTAATTTAAGTCATATAAAATATTCCAGACACTAAATGTGAGGTGAATAAAATTTTATATTGGCTAAAATTGAAGCATAAATTTTTGCTCTGGGTCAGAGCCTTTAACCATGTCATTTTTTTGCTTTGTATCACATTAACATTGCTTCATTCACCCACCAGAAAGATATTGATCCTGTTTGATTGATAAAAATTTTGCAAAGAATCTATTACTTACCAGAGGCATGGTGTTGGCTAAACCACAGTATTAACCTCAGGGTTAATTATGGTTTGGGATAAACAGCAGTCCAGAGAAATAACTTCCAGAATGCAGTAGGAACAAGTGTTCTCTATCACACAATTTATATTAACCCATTTAGCTTCAAGGTCACTTAATTTCTATAAATCCATTTCCTCAATTATCTCCATGGAATTACTTCTGTAACGCATGCAAGAGCATTAACGTTAGGAAAGTTCAGTGCTTTAACCTTAGATGCTCATGGATGGGAAGATACAATAACATCCCTTATGCACAATAGTTCTGAATCTATTCTCCACAATCAAATCAGTACAGTAGGTCATATTTTGTTTTATTGCCTCTCTATTGTTATTGGCACACCCGGCTCAGAACCTCACTTTTTAACTCATGCTATGAATTTCTCTGAGTTGCTTTTTTTCCTTGATGTCTTTTCGACAATGAAATTTCCAGAAATGTGACAAAAGTTTTATTCAAATGCAATTAGAAAATTATTTCATTCCTATGCTGGCCAAAAGCAGTAAACTGTGAGATAGATGGATACATGTCAGTATATAACAACAGTATATTCTTTTTTAATATAGGTCTGTTAGCAAATTTAAGATGTGCAGTCAACAAAATAACAGCTTGGGACAATGTGATATATTTAAATGTAATAAAAAACAAAACTAGTGGATTTATTGCATAAGAATATGCAATGTAAAAACATCAAAGATTTCTATTTTTGTGTTATTGAAGTGTGCTGTTTCTGAATATATAATAGCCATACCTAGCGCCCTTCCTGAAGTGCACACACACTTTTGGCATGTGAGGACGGAAAGGTTAGCCATCACTGAAATCGAGTTTGTTAAGTTGTAGCTTAAGCCCTTGGCTCTAAATTCATATGACTAAAGTGGACTTTATATTAGCTCTGACTATGAGCATCCATAAGGAATGGCTTATGGGAGGACAAATGATGAAAACTGCATTATGACATGACATGTTAATTTGACTCCTTTTATATGAGCATTATCATTTTCCAGAAGAGGAAGCAATGGAGCCTGTGCTTCAGTGTCACAATGCAAAATTTTGATACTTTTATACTTGTGTTTTGACACCATGTTAACATATATAAAGGGTGGTGATTGCATTATGATGTTATGATTCACCTTTTGGCACTACTTTGGCTAGCTGAAGACATCTCTGGACAAGATACATGTTTTTAGTTTTACTAGTACAACACTTGCACTGATTTATTGTTGTTGTGGAGTTGGATTTTTTTTTAACCTCAGTTGCAGATTACATGTGTGTTCTTGTTTGTATACTGTTAGACGCTCAGAGTCATGGATTTTATTTGGGTTTGGAGTTTATTTGATATAATAAACAAACAAACTGGATGGAGGTGAGGGAAGACAAAGCAGCAAATGGATAGGTAGTAAAGAAGTGCCATTTAAATGTTACAAAAAGGATAAAATATACTAGGCAAGCAGACTTCTTGCAAACTAAGGTTATTCTCCAAAGGCATCTATAGTTTTCAAGAATGAACAGTGAACAGGTTTTGAAAGTGATTTGAAGTATATCTGGGTGCAAACATCACAGCTGTTGGTAATTCCTTAAATGAACTGGAGCTATTCAAAGAAAGTTACATTAGATTTAAGAAGCTGACAACAGGATCATTTGTGCTTCTCAGCAGATGTACAAGTGGCCAATCTTTGCCCTCAATGTTGCAGAGAATAATTAGTTGCAGACAATCTTGGTGTTTTTGTTTGGGATATATGATCCAATTGAGGTACATATTGTAGTTAGCAGGAACAAGATACAGTGAAGAAACTTAATAATAATACTCAGTTACAGAATTAATTGCTTCAAAACATATATCCAATCTACCCATTGTATTAGTTACTTTTAAAAACTTTGGAAGGTGATCAATTAATCTGCTAAAGGTAATCCAAATTCAAATTCACAAATAAGTAGGTGATTGTATGTTTTATTCTTTAATAAGGATCCTTGGCTAAATATATATTTAAAAAGCAAACCAAAACATTGAGATTCACGAAAATATATAGAGGAATACATCTAGATTCATCCCCTTGCTTCATTTTGAACATCATTCTCAGACTTCAAGTGCCATAAATTCTTTCCGACTCCGAGCAACCTCATAGACTAGACTAATCAAATCTAATCCAGTTCACAGAGGCTTTCAATGGATAAATGAGAATAAAATTTGCATGTCACAAAGCTCCTTCAAAAAAGTGTATGATAGAAGATATAATATCTAGGCAATATTATATAGCATTTTGAGCTCTGGTAGTGCAAAAGTTCGAATGCACTGTTTGAATATTTAATGGTTCCTTTTTTTTTCTGGATTTTTTCTTATCCCAGACTAGTTTCCATCAAGTTTACTGTCTGGATGTAGAATCTGCATATTTAGTTTTTTAAAGCTGTGGTGGCGCAATGGTTAGAAAGCGGTATTGCAGGCTGAGTCTGCTGTCTGCCAGCAGTTCGATACTGACTGGCTAAAGGTTGACTCAGCCTTCCAGGTCAGTAAAATGAGGATCCAGATTGTTGGGAGCAATATGCTGACTCTGTAAACCACTTAAAAAGGCTGTAAACTACAATGAAGTAGTATATAAGTCTAAGTGCTATTGTTATTGGCTATCTTAAATTATTGTTATATGTTTGTAAAATGAATTATTAAGTAACAGTTATATAATATAATAATTGTCAATTCACAAAATATTTCTTTTTAGAGTTGCCAACAGAAAGGGAGAGGGAAACAGTGTGTCAGTTTGCAAACCAAAAGTGCATTCCATAAATGTTTTCAAAGATAGTAACTAGGTGACTGAAGTTTCTGCCGCGCAAAATTCTAACTGGAGAACGTGATTGATGACTCTTGGCTATGGATGTGTCCCATTGGAGAATATGAATTACGATACATTCAGGGGGTGGGGGGAAACCAGGGTCAAGGGTGACAATGAATCAGAGTCGGCTACATCCAGGCAATGCCGGATGTAGTGTTAACTCCCAATAAATCCTTTCTAAGTTTTGGAAGTTTGGCTTGAGACTCATTATATAAATGGGGTAACTGCCAGAATTCTGACAGCAATTATATAATATCTAGAAGACCAAATATATTTTTATTTGTCTTTTCTAGGTGCTTTTATAATCTGCTGGACTCCAGGATTAGTTCTGCTTCTTCTTGATGTTTGCTGCCCACAATGCGATGTCCTAGCCTATGAAAAGTTCTTCTTGCTGCTCGCAGAATTTAACTCTGCCATGAACCCCATCATCTACTCTTACCGAGACAAAGAAATGAGTGCCACCTTCAAGCAGATTCTTTGCTGTCAACGCAGTGAGAGTGCCAACGGACCCACCGAAGGCTCTGACCGCTCGGCCTCCTCGCTGAATCACACAATTTTGGCTGGGGTACACAGCAGTGATCACTCAGTGGTCTGAACAAAATCCCACCAAGATAAATTTAGTGCTAGGTGAGTGCCTAGTGGTGAAACTATTGACAACATTGTTGACAGTCTTTGAAGCAAGGAGAATAACAACTTTTACAAGTTCTTCTTATTCACTAATATTACCCTTATTCACTAAGGGTTATAGTGCTTGTTCACCAATGCCCAGCCCACAAAAATTCCCTAGGCTAGCTTCCCCCCCCTTTTTTTTTTAAAGTATAACATAAGCAGCTCACATTGGGAGTTCAAAAAATATTTGGACAAGTCATTTAGGTCACCCAATTAGCCATTCATCAGCTGATGCTTTTATGACAGTCCTAACACAAATCATTTCTACTTCTTTAAGCTTCATAAGTGCTCCACTGCCTTTTCATTCAGGGCCTAAAGCTTTGTCTTTTCCCTTCACCTCAAATGCATTTCAATTTAATAATCCATTCCCCCATCACTTCACTTTGGGACACACATTTTCTGGGCAAAGAATGAAACAGTTTTAACTTTCATTACAATGCCAATAACAATGAGAACCATATCAAAATAACAGTAAGAAATAACTGTTTATAGCTTGTGTTTTATTAGTGTTTGGAGCATGTTGTGTATATGCAGATGCATTTAATCCTCACACTGAAATTAGAGGGATATAAAAATGTTGTTGTCTGACTATTTCATCCCTGAAATTTTAATTGTCATTAAAGGAAGACTGTAAGTTGCAACAAAAATTCAATTTTCTTGTGGCCAAATACCTTAACGCAGAAACCTAAAAGTTCAGATTGAAAAGGCATTTCTTTGTTTCTTGTACCAAGAGGAAGGGTTTTTTTTTTAAATGAGAGATGAGACTTATTTGCCAGATTTTAAGATCTGTCCCAGATTTTAGGGAAGATTGATGCCACAGTCCCAAAAATGGATGTCTGAGAAGCAAGTCTATTGTCTGGTGATCAAACGCATGTGAGGATGGTAACATCAAGCTCTTTCCCCCCATTTTTCTTGATGTTCCAAACAAAATCTGTGGCATGGTACTCAGTCTGTCCAAATGCTAGAGTGTAAGTGGAGAAAGAGAGATTGACAGCTGCCCAGGGACGTCCTAGGAGGACTTGCTGTCTAATTAGGCAGCAGCAGGACTAAAACGTGCCTCTTGAGGTGGAAGATAACCAGGATTCTCTCCATCATTCTCTCCTGCATGGCTTCTGCCACTCATTCATTGCCCAGATGGTCCATAAAAAAATATCTGAGGATTTCTCAGAACTCTGTAAACTGAGGTGATTACCGCAGCTGTCTGTACAAGATAGTTTCCATAGACATGTTCTCACAATGCATTTCTCCAGTATATCAACAACTACAGTACTCTGTGTACTTATTTATAATGAAAGATATGATCTGGGTAACAGGTCTGTGGGTATTGGGTGGACTACAGTCTATACTAATTTACCATCCAGAGTGAAAATATTTTATAATGTGGTAGACCTGGTCTTGTTGCACCTCTTACAGGCAGTTATAAGATGTTGGAGAAAGCAAAGGAATCTTGGACGTGAAACTGAATTATTATTTTTATAGTATCCGCTAGTAATTGAAATAGCACCCTAATTTTACCATTTAAGAATGAGAATTTTGGAGCACTGTCTCATGTAATTTTGTTACACTCAACTGTTTCTTGGCTCAAAGTGCAAATTCCATGCATAGTTTTTACACAGAACTCCATGAAATAAGTATTTGACAGTAATCAAATCCAGCAAATAAGTCTTAAGAATGAGAAAAGTGATTTTTAAACATAACATTTCTCTTTGTAAATTCTGAAGATCAAATATAAAAATGTTTACACTGAAAGCTGAGGATTTTTAGAAGCACTTGGGACCATTATGAATAATTGTGTAGTGATGGCAATTTGCAGAAGTCCCTTTCTATGTTGAAAATCTGCCTATATGAGAAAATTTGCTCAGAACTCTTGTTCAACCAAATCAATTAAATACTTTCAAATGAAGGAGAATAGATTTGAGCTAGTGTCATGTTTATTTGGATAGAATAGGTAGATTTCTAAGAACAAAATATAGCAATGTCAAAAAGATAGACTATTTAGCGATGTACAAAGTGACTAGGTTAAAATTAAAGGGAAGTAGGCTGATCCTACCAGAGGGAATATAGGAATCATGAAAGGTTCATCTAATGAAAAATACTATATTAATTTCATAATGAAATTAAAATCAGTGAGCCCATTTGTCTTTACTTATGTAACTTGTATAATAAAACAGATCTGGCTGTTAGAAAGTTTTAAAATACACTACATGCTAAGCCACTAATAAAAATTTTTTTCAATAAGTATACAATATATGCTGTGCGTATCTTTTATCATTATTCAGATTTGAAGTATTGTAATGAAAAGAGTCGTGCAGTAGCTGGAATTCCTATTTGTTTAACTTCTTGAAATTCTGTCCTGAGTACCTATACTGGGGTTTAAAGAACTTTCTATACATTTTTTTTCTGCTAGTAAATATAGTTTCATTTTCATTGTATGTGTAGCGAATGTTAGATTACATTCATTTGGACACCAGGTATCCGAATCATGACAGAGGTCACATTGACAAGTGGCTATGGATAAGTAGAAGGTGACGTCTGTTCCTACCCTCCAGAAACAGTTGGTGGCCCATACTTGTGATGGGGCAACCTGGCAATGCATATGTATGGTAAGTCACACTTAATGGAAACACATCCTGATACATTAGGAAATTCCTTACTAACTGGATGGTCTTTGGCTGCAGAAGTTCAATGATGTAGACTGCACTTGATTCAACACTGAAGAGAAAGACTTGGTGATACATGTACAGTAAGCATGGACTAGGAAAAACAAGTGAAAATCGAGAACTTATGACATCTGAAGTGCTTTCTTGCCAGAATTACATTCAGTTCAGGATTATACCTTAAATTTCAGAACAGACAACCTGTACTAGGAAGCTAACCTTTGACAAATAAAGGCATTTAAATTCTGAGAAGGATTTTAAATTACATGCAAATCGTTTGTTTGATTATATTGTTTCAGTTTTTCAATAATAGGAGAAGAAGCTGCAGTCAAAAAGGATTCTTTGCAGTTTTAAAATAGGCCTAGTTTCCAGCCAGGTTTTTTTTTGGGGGGGGGGGGGNAAATAATGACATCTATCACCCCTCTCAGAAAAATTTGCAAATGAGGAACAGCAGTGGACAACAAAGACCTTCCCTGGCCCAATCCTTTTGATTCAGACTCCCCCCCCCCTTAAACATGCTGCATGAGTTCATTCATATAATATACCAAGAAGAAAACCAAACAAACCATGTGGACCTCTTGAACCACTAACTAAAAGGTAAAGTATGTGCATACTGCCAATCTACTCAATATTTCAGCTCTTCTTGGTTTCTTCAAAGTACCAGTTTAATTCAGAATGCTACCTTTAAACCAAAGGAGAGCTATTTTGGAAATGTTCTCCTTTTTATTTATATGATCCTTTGTGATTCTCAGAGGCATTGCATAAGTTTTATCTGTTGTCTAGCACAAGGCAAGTGTTCTGCTATATTAGGCTTGTTCTGTACTGCCCTTCCACTTTCATAACAACCGCAATATTTCCTTTACAGTTTATACGGCTGTCTGAAGACACGTTTGCTTATCCTCTCACTGATCACATATAAAATGTCATCATTCTCTCACACAGAAAATTACAAACAATTTGACATGCCCTTAAGAAAGAATACACTGTGTTCCTTTTTTGACTCTTTGGGTCTGTATTGAGGAATTGTGTATTTGTTCGCATTAAAGACCTGGACTTTCTTCATGATTGATTGATTTACAGTATATCATTCAGGTGCTCTAAGTCAGGTACTTCCCCAAATTTAGCTCAATCCTGTTGCATCGTATTCCAATAAAAGAGCATGGTGGCCATAGTAGAGAAGACCCCCTCCAGGGCTATTTCTTACTTAGATAGCATTGCTTCATTACTTGGCAGCAAAAGCTATTTTCAAAGCTGATCTTTTTTTCTTCTTGAACTACATATGTCCTCTTAATAACCATATTGGGTAGAGGAAAACTGAAAGGTCAATTGTGGCAAGACTTTCCACATGGTCAAGGTTTTTTTTTCCTCTTAAAGTCATGGTTAAGGAGCAAATGACCATTTGCATCCAAGAATTCATCCTATTTTTATATGACCTTGTACATTGTATTTTAGAAACAAAATCCATTTTTTAAAATTGTATTTATGTGTTTATTTATTTATTGCTAAACAAGGCAGTTGATAAAGCCCCTGTCACACTGCACCAACGGATGAAAAGAGGATGTAAAACAGAGAAAAACACTTGCCATCCGTTGGTTTACGCGATGCTTCCGTCTGTATCACTGCCTCCGTTTTGCTTCCTCTCTATCCGTCCAGCATCGTTCTATTGACTTTCATCCGCTCAGAAGGTTTTGAGCTACTCAAACTTTTGAGCGGAAAATGTAATCCAATGCATCCATTCTGCATCCTCTAGGCAATATGGGGGACATCCATTCTGCATCCATTACGCATCTGCTATATCGCTAGGCATGCGCTGTTGCATCCACACAAACTCAAAATCCGTTTCAGCGATAAACGGACGCAAGAGGAAGCGAACGGATGCTGGCAGCGTTAGTAGCACGGATAGAGAAAGATGAAAGGGGATGCAATTATGCATCCACGTCATCCTCTACGGTCCATCCTCTACGCATCGCGCTTGTGCATCGCTTCCATCGCTTCGCTTCCACTTCCATCCGCTAGCTTCGTTCCGCATCCGCTTTCCATCTCCGCTCTGCCGTCCTCCCCCCGTCCAGTCTCTTTCGTGATATCGAATCTCTTTTATGCAAAATTTTTGCCCTCTCTTTTGAGAGCGGATAAACTCAACGATGGAACAATTTTTTCTGAACATTTTTCTCGTCCGCTGTGTCCTTTTTACAAATGTTTTGCATCCGTTGGGCAGTGTGACAGGGCCTTAAATGAGTCATGGGGAGTTTTTTGCCATATTTTTTTTAAGTTGTTAAGGAAATTACACGGTCGTTAAACAAATCCATCTTGCCCCATTAACTTTGCTTGTCAGAAGCCAGATGGTGAGGTCGCAGATGGTGATCACATGACCATGGAATGCTGAAACTGTTGTAAATACATGCTAGTTGCCAAGCAAACAAATTTTGATCAAATGACCATGGGGATGCATAATTGCGGGGACTAGCTGTAAGTTACTTTTTTCAGTGCCATGGTGAGCTTTGATGGATGTTAAACAAATGGTTTTAAAACAAGGGCTACCTGTGACTTATTTCTATCAGCTCTCATTAAAATGGACTTACCCTGACTGTAGTCAACAACAAATATGCATATTTGCAAATCTGCACATATCCATATCAGATATGGAAAACTGTGCTAATTCTAAAAAGAGGGTTGATAAGTTCATACCTCCTCAAATATAGTCACAGCAATCCCAATCACCATCGTCAGGGATTTTGGATGCTGAGAACTGTATTGCAGCCATATGTAGAGGATAAAATCTCCCTGTTTCTGGTTTAAAGTTTTTTATTTTTTCTGAACCATAATTACTGGAATGCTCTTTTGACCATTCCAGTTAATATACTTTCTTTCTTCAGAGAATCCCATTTGTATTTAAGCTCAATTTTATAGTTATGGATACAAGTTACGGATTTGTTTGACAAAATTCTTTAAAGGTTCAGCTAAAATATACCTGCCACAAAAATATCCTAAGAATGCATGTCATTTGAATCCATGCAGCCTTCTTGGGATTTGAACTATTCCACTCTTTAACTTGGTAGCTTCCCACATGCCTCTGTCAAAACCCAATTTGTTAGGAGCAAAAATAAAGGCTGAGGTTATCCATAGGTCAACCTAGTGTGTATGCATTGATTGTGTTGTTTAAGCATGCAACTTTCTAAAGCCAGTGTTCCTACAAAATATTCCAACAATAATACCAAATCTTGACATTCATATTCCATATTCCTTCATATTTTGGGATTCTTGCCCTCCTCTCCACAACCTCTGCAGGTGGGGAGAATTAAAGACAAGGGCCTTTTCAGGAGAGGCCAAAAGTATCAAGAAAGTGGGTTGGACTGAATATTTGAAGCCATGACTCTTTCCGATATGTGTGTAATGTAATTTAAAATGGAGGAGGCTTTGATTATGAGGTTGCGCCTGCTGTCTTGACTTTTTTGACAGCTCCAGTGAATTTCCCTTGACTAAAGGGGAACAAGGAGCTGAATGAAATACAGTTGTTGGGTTGGCTTAGTGCAACATTTCATATACCAGTACTCATTGATGCAGGAAGAGATCCCATTAACTACTCTGTAAATTGCTTTTGAGGATGGGTAGTTCTTGATTTATCATGGTAATTGTGTTAAGACCCTCAAAAAGGTACTTATAACCCAAGTTTGAAAGTTACAACTGGTGGAGTCTCTCTCCCTCACTGTAACCGCGCTCCTTGTACTGGTTGCTTCTCCTGACCAGCTTTTGGTTCCCTTGCCAGTTGAATAGCAGGTTTGGGACCCTTGGGAAGCCTGGGGAACCCCAAGAGACAGGGAGCAGAGCACCAGATCATGCCTCAGTGATGGGGGGGTGGCTTGGGAGGTCTGGTGCAGGCAGACAGCCCTGGGCTCTGCTAGGCCTGCAAGGGCCTCCTGCACCCTGTGCTCCATTTAATGACTGGCACTTTCATTTGCATTTATTTATTTATACTTGTTTGTTTGCCAAACATGTACAAGATAACAAGTATAAGTATGAACATAAACAAGAACAAATGGGTAAATACAGATAAATAGGGACAGTAAGACAGGGCCGGTAGGCACGCTGGTGCACATATGCATGCCCCCTTTAAGGACCTCTTAGGAATGGGGTGAGGTCCACGGTAGACAGCTTGAGGTTGAAGCTGTGAGGGTTTGAGGCTGTAACAACAGTCGGGTAGGGCGTTCCAGGCGTTGACCACTCTGTTGCTGAAGTCGTATTTTCTGCAATTGAATTTGGAGCGATTTACTTTGAATTTGTATCAGTTGTTTGCCTGTGTATTATTGTGATTGAGGCTGAAGAAGTCATTGACAGGCAAGATGTTATAGCAGACAATTTTGTGAACGATTTTAGATCAGACTGCAGGGAGTGCAGTTCTAGATTGTCCAAGCCCCCAGCCCCACCAAAAAAGGAAGGGGGGGCTCATTAAGTGAGATGCTTCACTTAATGGCTGTTGCTACATGTGACTGTCAAGGAATTGCAGAGCCAGTGTCCAAATGAAGCCAGAGTCGCTGACACAAACTTGTAGTTTTATATAAATATATTTTACATCTATATTTACAGCAAACAAGATAGTGAGGCAAACAGGAGCATCATGAGGTAAATCACGGAGCACACAGGGCATATGGAAGAAAAAGGCGGGGGAAAAGGGAAACTCCCCCTCCAGACCCGCAGCAACCAATCGCAGCGCAGATTGCCTCACACAGGAACCAGCATTCTCCAACCAGTAAGCTATCATTGTGTGTTCTGGCTCATTGCACAAACCCACTTGCTCCAGCTACTAAATAAATATAAATACCTAAACAACAGACTATATATTGGGCAGGCTCCATTATGGTCATAAGCCAAGGACCTGTAACTGCACAGGATTGTTCTATTAACTACACTTGGCCTCATATTCTATCTTAAACCTTTGTTCCTAGGTTAAAAAGAAAGGTGGCCAGCATAGTATAGTCCACATTAATTCTCTTTTGAATTGCTGCTTATTATTGGGCTGGCTAAAAGAGAGTAAAATCTGAAAATGAACATAGCTTTTAATTTTATAGTCAAAATTGTGATTGTTGTTTGCCTTCCTACTACTGTGGGGAACCTTCCTATGGGGGGGAACACATGTGTGGTCTTGGAAGGTCATACAAAATTGTGGAATACTTGCGGTTTTTTTTACAGTGGTCTTTTGAATTCAGGACCATATTAAAATGGAGACTTTCTTTAAAATCTTTTGGAAACACTACTAAATGAAATAATAAGAATAGATAAGCTGTGTGGAATGCTCCCTTTAAACAGAACAACATGATGGATTATTATATTTCTCTTGGAAAGCAAGAAGCAATATGAGGTCAACTCACGGTGCCAAAGAACAGGTTTTTTTTTTTTAAATATCCTCATACGATAAAAAGAACAGAGGTTTAACCCATCAGAAAGCTTCCGCTTGTTCAATTGCACGAACTCACCAAAAGAAAAACAATCAGTTGTTGGGGAGGCTGGAACATGATAGCACTAGGACCGTGATGGTGAACCTATGGCACGCATGCCACAGGTGGCACGCAGAGTCATTTGTGTGGGCACGTGAGCCCCAGCCAAACTTACCTGCACTGCGCATGTGCACGCGTCTCAGCTTATTTTTGGCCCGTTTGAGGCCGTTTTTGCCTTCCCGGAGGCTCAAGGGAAGTCTCTGCAGCCTCGGGAGGCTGAAAACGGGCCTTCTGGAAATACCAGAAGTGCTGAAACGGGCCCGTTTTTCAGCCTCCCGAGGTTGCAGAGGCTTCCCACGAGCCTCCAGGAAGGCAAAAACGGCCTCCCCCAGGCTCCAGAGACCCTCCAGAGGCTGAAAACAGACACTTCCAGTATTTCTGGAAGGCCTATTTTTCGGCCTCCCAAGGCTGCAGAGGCTTTCCTTCAAGCCTCCGGGAGGGTGAAAATGGCCTCAAACGGGCAGAAAATCAGCTGGGAGGTACACGCATGTGCAATGCAGGTAAGGTGGTGGGGCAGGGGTATTGCGCACGCATGTGCAGGGGGGGCAAGGTGCATTGCATTGTGGGTGCTGGTGCATGACCTAGGAATACAATTGAGCCTAGAATTTATGTTGCTAAGTGAGAAATTTTGTCACATTTTACTACTTTTTTTCTTGCCACATTGGTTAATTGAATCACTGCAGTTGTTTAACATGGTTGTTCAATCAGTCTGGCTTCCCCACTGATTTTGCTTGTCGTAAGGTCGCAAAACCGTCATAAATACGAACCAATCATCAAGCATCAGAATGTAAATCATGTGACCATGGGGACATTATAATGGTCATAAGTGTGAAAACCATCATTAAGTCACTTTTTTCAATGCTGTTGTAACTTCAAACAGTCACTAAATGAACCATTGTTAATTGAGTACTACCTGTACTTCCTTAAAGTAGAAACTGAATTTCAAAATGGCCTAAAAGATTTTCTTTTTAAGTTATTAATGCAGATTGATTTCTATAATTCTTTCGAATTGCTTATGCCCTCCCTTCCCTTTTGTTGCTCCTCAATTCTGCTGTGCATCGTACACATACCAAAGTTGAATTTGAACTCAGAAAATAGGATCTCCAGATTAATCATCTGGATGTTGGAAACTATAATCCCAATGTATCTGGAGGATGTCAAATTGGGAAGAGGCTGATTAAACAAGCTTTTCTCAGTGGGGGAAAAATATTCTTTTGTTAGCTTTCATGGAATCATCAGTTTGATTCCATTATGTACACTCTGTGTTTCTTAAAACAGAGCCTTATCTTTCCAAATCCTCTAAAACATTTTAAACAAATGAGGAAACTCTTGGGCCCATTCAGTTTGTTCTTTTTTTTTTGGGGGGGGGGGGG
>BHFT01029828.1:0-20513 GCA_004320025.1 Laticauda laticaudata | reverse complement strand
GGGGGGGGGGGGGTTAGAAACATTGTTTCAAAATGGGTACTTAATTACACAGTAAATTAGCCAAGAAAAATATTTGTGCAACATCGTGCTGAGTCAACATATGGTTTGGAATAAACAACAGCCTCATTAGTTTGGTTTCTGTCATGGAAGTCGCTAATAAAACTGGATAGCAACTGAAACATTGCAGCTTGCATTAGAAGAGTCTGTGCCAATCCCTAAAAGGGTATTTTTCTTTGTCGGATATTCAAGGAAATAGGGTTTCCAGTAAATACCATGAGTTATGCTTCGGACCAAAGGAATGCTGTGCTGATTGGCTTGATTGGGTAACAGTAGCTTCTGCCCATCAGAAGATCAGAGACAGGTCAGTGTTTCTTTGAGCAAGAATGATATGCTTGCAGGGATGAGCAATACATCTCTGCTGGACCAAGGGCTTTATGGAGGAGGTTCAGTTCTAGCCACTCAATGCAAGGAAATGTCTGCTTCTCTAAAAGCACTCCGTGAAAAAGGCAACACACTCCATCCTTGATGTCTATTTTTATTTGGCACTGGCCACATCTTTCCAGAATCATTGGGTTTTTCCCCCTTAGGAAACAAGAAATTGGATTAACTGATCCCATAAAACCCTTTTATAAAATAACACAATTCTATTGCAAAATGGTTTAAATGTTAGCTCCTGAAACAGCAGCTCGTTATTTTTTTTATGCCTTCTGAAACCCTGTCCTTGATTTTGGCTCAAGATATTTATTTATTTATTTTTTGTCAATTGCTTACAAGATAATAGGTATAAGTAAAAACATAGTTATGAATACATGGATACATATAAGAAAAATAAAAAAACTAAAAGAAACAATAGGACAGGGACGGTAGGCACATTGGTGCGCTTATGCACGCCCCCTACAGACTTCTTAGGAAAGGGGTGAGGTCAATAGTAGACAGTCTAAGGTTAAAGTTTTTGGGGTTTGAGGAAGAAACCGCAGAGTCAGGTAGAGTATTCCAGACATTGACCACTCTGTTGCTAAAGTCGTATTTCCTGCGATCAAGTTTGGTGCGATTAACCAACTGATGTCATCGTCTGCCATCAATTGAAGATTTACATTTTTAGAATGATTCTCAAAGAGGGGTACTGCAGGATCCTCTAAGCTGGGTCCCCAACCCCCAAGCTACGGACCAGTATTGGTCTGTAGCTTGTTAGGAACTGGGCTGCACAGCTGCTGATGTGCAGCAAGTAAGCAAGAAAATCATCTGTATTTGCAGCTGCTCTTCAGCACTAGAATCACAGCCTCAACTCCACTTCAGATCATCTGGCATTCAATTCTCATAGGAGCACAAACCCTATTGTAAGCTGCACATGTGAGAGATCTAGGTTGCACATTCATCCTCCACCCCCTCCCCCAGTCCAGGGAAAAATTGGCCTGCACAAAATTTGTCCCTCATGCCAAAAAACTTACGACCGCTGTTCTAAGCATTGGCATCTTAGCCAGTGCCTACTCAGCCTTAGCCTAAGGCCAACCTTGCATGTCTCAAGGCACAAATATTCAATTATTCGAATGATAAGTGCCATGAAATTTCATGTGAGCACTCCTTTTGCAAACGAAACTCATCCTTTCCGTGATTGCATCAGAAAAATGAAGTCTTTCTGATCTCTTTATTAGGAATTGTTTAAGGCCTTACAAGTCCACAGCTGCAATTTGCACCCTATTTCTCAGATCAGCTACCATGGGATTGTAAGTGGATGTGAAAGGATTTCCAGCCATTCTATAGCTCTGCAGACTTTTCACCAGGGGTGAAGTGCACTTGCTGTTTTCCTCAACAGACCGTCACATGTCTGGACCTTAAGAACTTCCTGTTCTTTTCTTGGAGACATGCTGTATCATTCTGCTTGCTGGGCTCAAGATCCCCACCCTCCTCCTCTGTAATCCAACCCTGCCTGTCTCATTTCTTGGCCTCCCAGATCATGAATTAAACCCATCTCCAAATTACAACTGGTAAATTTAGAAGTCAGTGATATCACTGCCAAGGAGAATGAACGATACTCTTTTCATTCACTAACCCTACTGGATCAGCTCTTCACCAAGCTATTTGTTTACACAGGATGTTGATCCTCCAGCTAAAGTCACAAAAATTCAAAGTCCTCTATGATTGAAGCACAGAAATATCCCTCTGCACCTGGTCAATACATACCATGTACTCCCCTTGCAGTCAAAGTCAATATAGGAGGCTTGAAATGAGCTTATATTTGCAGCATTTCAACAGTAGATGTTATGTTTTAACCACATGTAAAACTGTCATTCATAATAAGTTGTGAATCAGTGTGCAACTACAGTTGCTACCCATTCATGGTCTCTGTGATGGTAGATTATATATAAGTTTGTAGGTAGAGTGTCCCAGAAGTCATATGGCAGTCAAAATTTTGCAATCAGTGACTGATATTTATTTGGTGACTACTTCAGGTGTACATCTACATAAAAATGAGTGGGGCTGAATTTTTAGGGAGAAAAAGCTGATGTATCTTCCCATGACCTTTTCTTTGAGGACAAATCCCCATAGTATTCAAACCAAATATAAAATCAAATGTAAGAAAAATCATTTAGAACAGAGATCAGCAATTCATAGCTCCAAAATGACTGCACTCTGGAAATCTGATACTTACCAAACAGATTGCAGAAACAGAATTATTCATATTTTTAAAAGTAATATATTTGTTTGTTTGTTTGTTTAGCAAGTTCATATGTTGTCCAGTTCCTTAATGGCTATGGGTGACCATAGGAAAATGCTACAAAAACAACAATAAAACTTTTAAATAAGAACTGTAAAGCCAATTCCCCCTGACTTCTAAACAAACATATTAGATTGTTAATGGCCTGACTAAATACATATATTTTGAGTCCATTCCTGAACCATGGGGGGGGGGGGGGGNGGGGGGGGGGGGCTTGCTTTAAATCTGGGGATAATTTATCTGTATATGATAAGTTTGCAACACAAAAAGGAGATTATATTTTGCTTTTCATAAATGTCACTTTTGAGGAGGAACCACAACAGACAATATGCCATTCAAAATAAGTCTAATATCAGTGTAAAATAAAGTTTATTTCTATATTGTATGAAACAAAAGTTATAAAATTAGAAACAGGTTTATACATTGCATACATCGATTTCCAGAATTAACCTTTGATATGGCATCTTTGCAATGGTAGGCTATGGAAAAAGGAAAACTTGCACATCCTCATGTAGTCTCAGTTAATGTTCTACAAAAATTGCTCTAATCTTTGGCTTTTGAAAATTCTGATATGTCTAATTGTATAAATGTGTCCATCCCAGCTGCCTGAAACATACTTGTGATATCCCTTGCCTTCGTATTTGAACAAAATGGCAGAAGATAATGACAATTTCTATGAGTAGTTGTTTCTGATTTGTCACTCGCTGTTTATTTTTCAAGATATCTGGTGAAATAAAACTAACAAATATTGACTGTTGCTGCTTAGATTCACCACAAAATCTGTCAATTGACCTTTTCTGGATTCTACTTGGATTCCTCATCCAGTATTTAAATCCAAGCATAAACTTTAAATCTCTTGTTTTGGGATGTGCTTTGGTTCACCGCACTTATTTCTTAATTCAGAAACCTGATATATTATCAGTAAAAAAACAATAATCTAGTCTATAAAATGAAACTGCACCTGCCTCTACAAGTTCAAATGACACGGGTGGGAACATAGCATGAGATATACTCAAACCCAAAAGAGAAACCCAGCTATAAAAGGGCAACAGAAAGGCAACTTAAACTCCCCTTGAGACGATATGGTGGACATGTGACAAAACAAAGAAATATTGGAATAGGATTCACATCTTAATACAGAAGATCGTTAAAGTGAATATAAAGATAAAACCAGAGGCTTTTCTTTTGGGTTTAATGGAAAAAGGTTTTGAAAAAAATGGTACTTTGATGTTATATACTGTTTGTTGATGGAAGCAAGATTACTTTATGCACAAAAATAGAAGGACACTGATTCCCACAATGGATGAATGGATGAAAAAATTGATGGAGCTAACAGAGATGACCAAATTAACTGCTCTGATTAAAGAAAAGTATACAATTAATTAATGTTTCTACTTGGAAATCACTCCTGGACTTTGTACTTGAGGTGAAGCTTTGATTTTGGCACTTGCCAATTAGATAGGTTTGTTGTTATAGAAATGGCTAGTCTATATAATTATATAAAAGTAAAAAGCTGAGGTTTGATTCTATTATCTAATTCTACTGCACTTTTTCTTTCTTCCCTTTGCCCTACATTTTTCCCTTCCCTTCTCTCTCCCTTGTTTCCCCATTATTTTCTTTTGTATCCTTGTATTTTACATTATACTTGGATAAACCAGTAAAAATTTCTGCAACTGAGACAATATTTAATCAAAATAATAGCTGCTAATCCAGGAGTGAAATTCAAAATTTTTCTGTACCAGCTCTGTGGGCGTGGCTTGGTGGGACTCAGTCTCTAAAAGGAAGAAGACGGGCGGGGATGCTTTGCAACCAAAGGCTACTAAGCATCATAGACTTTGACTCTCTTCCCACTAATCCCACAAAGTTTGAAATGCTAGGCTAGAAAGAGCCACCTTTTCTTTTCAACTCTACCACTACATCACCGCTAAAAATCAGCAGGATGAGGCCAACTCACAGTGTACCAATGAAGGCTTTATTAAGGAAAAAGCTAGGAAAACATTTGTTTACCTTTTACCACTTGTATGACTCCATTCTTAATAAAGACCCCAATAGGGCATTGATGTTTGGTTAAGAAATCCATCCATCAAGAGATGTGTCCTTGCGGCCATATAATCCAGATATTTGTTTTCGGTTCTAGAAGTATGTGAGCCATATAAGGGATTCAGTGAGGAAAATAAGGAGCTGGTAATGGGCAGCTTTGTGAGGTATCTCAGAAGGAGAAAATGCAACCAGTTGTTTCTGAATTCTCTTAATGTATAATAGCAAGACCTCCTGCTGAATCGAGCTTTAAACAAAATGTCCTTTAGGAAGATGAACTTGAGGTACAGAATGAGTGTGAGAATGCATGGAAATATGATTAGAAGTAGAATTCATTGTTGCCTCTTTCCTGCCTCTGCTAGTTTTCAACTTAATGAAAACTATGAACTGAAGTTAACTGTAGAATAAAACAAACTCATTGTACAAATAGAACTATTAGCCTTAGAATTGGTAACAAAGATATCAAAATGGTGGGCAGCTTCTGCCTTTTAGGATCAACCATCAATAGCAGAGGTCTCCAAACTTGGCAACTTTAAGACTTGTGGACTTCAACTCCCAGAATTCCCCAGCCAGCATGTCTTAAAGTTGCCAAGTTTTGAGATCCCTGATCAATAGTAAAGGAATAAACAGTCAAGAAATATGCCACAGATTAGCACATGGTAGAGCAACTATGAAAGCCTTGGGAAAAAAGTTCAGATATCATAAAGAGTCTATACCTAGAGATATCAAAAAAGGGCAAGCGATAGTATTCCCTATGACACTTTGTGGAAAAGAAAGTTGGATTTTGAAGAAGCAGAATAGAAAGAATGTATTGATGTGTTTTTTAAAAAAAATTTGGTGCTGGAGAATAATCCTGAAAATACATGGACAGTAAAAAAAAAAAAGATATTCATAACAGAACAAATTGATTTCACCTACAGCTTAAATGTCCAAGGTTCAAATTATCATATTTTGGAAAGACTTTGCTAAGAACTAGTTTTGTGAGAATTCTATCATGCTGGGAAAAGTTACGGAAAAGGTAAAAGAGAATGGTCAGCAACAAGGAGAATATATTCAATTACAGTGGCAAGGGATGCATCACTAAAAGCTTGTAGGATCATATTAGGAATAGACTATAATGGGGGTGGGAGGAATCTATCTACATGGTTGCTAAAAGTTAACACTTATCTGCTGGCACATAACCAGTCAATCACATGGCTCAGCAACCCCCATTCCTTGAATCAAAATATCTATTAGAATGATAGTTACACTAAAATTTCCAATAATAGAAACCACTGTCTGGTATACCCACTAACATTAACTCAATTCCTATTTTTGTGAAAAGTCAAAATAGAAGGCGTGGCAAGGTGGAGCAACAGAAATTAGAATACACCCTAGAAAATTCAATAGTTCAAATCCTCAAATCACTAAATTATGAACTGAAAACAAGAACTTTTGTTCAAATTTTCACTTTCATGGCACAATTGTTTTTCCACCTCCAAACAGGTTTCTGTTTTGTTTCATAAGCCCAGGTTCTACCTGATGTGCACAATGTTTTCTATTTTTATTCCAACCTCCCAGCTGTAGCTGTGATATTCATCTAATTCCATAAGAACAGCCTTACCAGCACTAAGAAATCATTAAGTGATGGAACCTACAATTTCCATGGTACAACAGTGGACCCAAATACAGTTCCTCATGTACAGTTCCTCAATCTAAGAGAGAACAGGAAATACCACTGCCCTTAAA
The DNA here is from genome assembly GCA_004320025.1 of Laticauda laticaudata. Taxonomy (NCBI): domain Eukaryota; kingdom Metazoa; phylum Chordata; class Lepidosauria; order Squamata; family Elapidae; genus Laticauda; species Laticauda laticaudata. The sequence continues at coordinate 14,032 of BHFT01029828.1, read as the reverse complement.
GTTAGAATAGGACACAAAGCTAGATCAGACGATGTTCAGATAAAGATAAAACCATTATATACAGAGAGACAGCTGTGTAAAATCAACAGTGATATTCTGGAAATTATTTGGAATTGAGTTTTCAAAAATAGTCTGAAGCCTGACACGCCCGAGGCTTGTCTATTCCTTCAGTTCATTTTGTACTTGAAATTATCCTGCTGAGTTAGCTAACTATTGTTTTGTTTTTAGTAATCTGTTTTGGTATATTTTCTAGCCACATTGGATTCTGAGGCACGGCAAAAAGTTTGATTTGAAAGTTTTAAAACTAAAAATGATATTTAGATAATGAGTTGTTTTTTAAAAAATTGAATGATATCTCTTTTGGACCCTGCTTCATTTTCCTATGGGAGACATTGCCTGAATCATAATGACAAAGACAGATGATGTAGTAAGTGCAAGTTCTTTCTTTTTCCAAATTTAAACATTGAGGAAAGAAGAAAGGACATGCTATGTTCAAGAATTGTCTTTCCCAACCCAATCCCCACCCTACCCCTGATCACCATTAGTCTGTCTGGGAAATCTTAGATTTGTTATCCAATACACCTGAAAGGTTCAGTTTGAGAGTCCCTTGCTCCGGAGAACAGTTCACACCTGTTCAGTAGCCATTGCCCTCTCATACATTCGCTCCAAAATACGGTGGATGCCTGCGAAGCTTGGCCGATCCAAAGGCAACTTGCTCCAACAAAGGCGCATCAGGTTATACAACTCCAAAGGGCAGTTATCTGGGCACGACAGGATATTCCCATCTCTGACATAATAAATGACTTCCTCGTGAGCCATCCCATAATAGGGTTGCATGCCAAAGGCAAAAATTTCCCATAGGACCACCCCGTAGGCCCAGACATCGGACTCGGTGGTATAACGGTTGTAGAAGATAGATTCCGGAGGCATCCAACGTATGGGGATGGCGTCATTTTCGTTGGCCTTGTAATAGTCTGCCGAGTACATATTTCTGGAGAGGCCAAAGTCAGCAATTTTAACCACCATGTTTTCTCCTACCAAACAGTTCCTGGTGGCCAGGTCCCGGTGGACAAACTTGCGTTCTGAAAGGTAGGCCATTCCAGCTGCTACCTGTTTGGCGATGCAGAGCTGGTCAGTGCAAGAAAGAGTGAGCACGTTGAGACTAGAGGGTCTGATCTTTGGCTCGAGGTTGTTGTTGGTTGGGTTACAGAGGCTGCGTGGTGATCGGTTACGCAGGTATTCGTTTAGATCTCCAAATGCCATATATTCGAAAAGCAGGCACATGGGCTTTCCGATAGCACATACCCCTGAAACCAAGAAACCTTATTAGATAAACAAGATTTATTTGCATAATTTCATAAGCAAGAGTTATTTCATATGCCAGGAAACAGGGGAGCTGAAAAAAACAGTCCCTCTTGGTTCTCTTCATAGTTTATGTCTCATAATACAGGTAGACCTCAACTTACCTCAGTTTGTTTAGTGACTGTTCAAAGTTACCACAGTACTAAAAAAAAGTGGCTTATGACCTTTTTCTACACATTATGACCATTGCAGCATTCCCGTGGTCATGATCAAAATTCAGATGCTTGGCAGGTGTCTCATATTTATGATGGTTGCAGTGTCCCAGGGTCACATGATCACCTTTTTGTAACCTTCTGCCAAGCAAAATCAATGGGGGAGCAAGATTCACTTATTAACTCTGTTACTAACTTCACAACTGCAGGGATTCACTTAATAGCCACAGTAAGAAAGGTTGTACAATGGGGCAGAACTCACTTAACAACAGAAATTTTGGGCTCAATTGTGGTCATAAATCAAGGACTACCTGTTACATTGTTTCCTCGAACAGTTGAATGCATATTATGCTTCCCCCGCATTGTTGGCTTACCAGAAGTGATGAAAAATGTAGCTTAACCCAATGGGAAATTGCCAGGTTGGGCTACCAAAAGGGAAAGTTGCTTTTTCTGCTATGAAATCACTGCTTATGAGATAGGCAACCATATAAATTCTTAGGATTAAATATAAATAAATAAGATTAAATTCACAAAACAGAAGAGTTATCCTAAAGAAAAGCAGGTGTTTTAAAGGATCATTATTTGTAGGGCAGAAATAACCATTTGATAATGGAGGTAAAAGAGGAAGAGAAGGGGGAGGAAGAGAAGGCAACATAAAGAAAATACAAAATAATTTCATCTGCAAAACAAATGGCCAGGACTACATTTCCTCTTTGAGTGTAGCAAAGATGCTTTACTCCCTCTTGAAAAGAATTCCAAAAACAATTTCTTTTGTATTACCTAAAATGAATTTTTCTTAACAGCACTAGCAACATGTCCTACTTTTTAAAACATCTTAGCTTCCAGTAACAATGGATTCAACCACAACTGAATGATTCAATTAGCTTTGGATGCCAGGAATATGTGATCAAACAAGGAATCACCTAAGGGTATATATACAAAGTACTCTTCTTTCATCCAATCATCATTCAAACTCATAGTCATTTGTGAGTTAAATGAGGACACTGGACATTGTTGATGAATTTTGTTATTGTATAATCAGAACATACAATCCTCCATTCGTACTATTATATTGGGAAAAATGGAGACTGAGAAATGCATAAATATTGATCACACTTTTACAACACTTTTCTAATGAACATTCAGTAGCTGGGTTTGAATTTTTGCTAGTGCCTTCAACTGTCTTTAAAAGAAAAAGTAAGCATTTCTTAGTGTGAAAACATCTGGATCTGACTCCAAGAAAAGTGTCCACATGGAAGTTTGGGTCAAAGGATGCTTAGCAGTCCCATAACCCTTTGGCCTTTCCTAATATATCCAATGTGATGTTAATAAATACACACACACATTTACCCAGCAGAGAGTCAATTTCCTGTTTTCTTTTTCCTTTTTTGTTGATGAAATATAGACAATCCTTTCAGCCAGAAGAAGACACAACAAAACCTTCAGGTGTTTCTGATTGCTACACTCAATAGTCTTTGGTGGGAAATGACAGAGAAGGAAAGGGCTCGAATGACTCTATCAAATGGTGCGCTATATTCTGGAAAGAAAGGGGAGTGTTGGGTCCTTTGAAATATTAGGTTAAAGAAGACTCTCAAAAATTGCAAGTAATTTTGCACAGGATGCTAAGGAGCCAGATGTATCCAAAGCTTTGCCAGATCAAACCTCAAGTTCTGATACTGCCAATTCCTTCATCAGTAAGTCATCTTTGATGGTTAAGTCAGTACTCTAAAGACATGTTTTAAAATTTACATCTACCATGTGAACGGGAAAGCAGAGAGGACTGGCTTTGGTACCTAAAAGTTTGACAATGTTTGGATTGTCAAATTCAGCCATGAGAGCTGCCTCTCTTTGAAAATCAGCCTGCATGTCTGCTGAAGCTTCTTCTTTGAGCATCTTCACTGCAACCATTGTGAAAGGTTCATAAGGAAGCAGTCCAGGAGCCCTATGGAAAGATGCAGAAGGAAAAGTTACAGGTGTGATGGAGTCCTTTATGGAATGCAACTCCCAAGATTTCCAGACATCAGTTGTTTGCCTGTCATGATTAACTGGGACAGGAGGATGAAAAGAGGATGAGTTATAATATGATACAAGAGATTACTGTAGTCTCACCATATCTGTCTTAATTCACACTACAATCTTTACATTAGCATTGTATGGAAAACATTTTCTTCTCATTGGTTATGATGGGATCCCATCCCATTGTTATTATCATGACAGAACATAGGATGTGATAGAGCATAGCAAGAAATCACAGCATATCACTACCAGTATATTATCCCTATATAGGAAGACTAACTTAGATAATAGGGCTCATGGCAGGAAATGATATCTGCTTCATAAAGTATGCTTATTTATTTGCGTCCTTCCTGAAGTTCAAATAGCTAATGATAAAAAAAAAATGAATATGCAGAGCAATTGGTAATTAGGAGCACACTTCAAACAGAATACGATTAAAGCTCAGGAAGGGAATTTCTACTTCTAACTAGCTCACGTTAATAGATATGTCTGGTCTGACCATGAAGAAGAGATATCCTAGTCATGTAGTAACTCTCTGTACTTATATGTAGTAGGGAACAGTAAGTGCATAGAGTCAACTTGCTCAGCTGTTGGCTTAAGTGCCAGGCTGTTTTACTGTTCTGGAGCCATTCAGTGTTTCTAGTCTCCAAAACATATTTCTAGCTTTTATGATAGCTGGTCTGGTCATACAGCAGTCAGACAGGTGCAGCTGAATGCAGCAAATGGCACATCATTGTCAAATGCCAGCAAAAGGCAAAATGCCAGTCTGAAATCAAATCGCCCAGCGTGGCAAAGCAACTGCAAGTCAGGCATGTATAATTCTGCAATCAAGAGCATCAAATACTTTGCAAATATTTAAGCTCAATGAAATGTCTTCAGGAAACTGTTGGGCTCTGATGATGAGCCACAGGAATCTCTTTTAACGTAGCTGCAACATATTTTGTTCTATGAGAAAGAGACAAGGAAAATGGTGTGACTTCCTTGAACAGTTGGAACAACTGAGTAATTTGGATGGGGGTATCTTAATTGCTTTCTAGAGCTAAAACATAAGATCTGGATTTTTTCAGACACAAAACTAAAATTCTGTAATTTGAAGGAATTATTTACAAGTCCTTACTGCTATAGCTTCTTTCAAAGCATGACTTCACTACTTTTAAACATTACTTTAATATTTTATATATTATTGTGTTTCCCTGAAAATAAGACCTATCCCCAAAATAAGACCTAGCTTGATTTTTTACATATGTGATCAATATAAGCCCTGGTTAAGACCTCTCACTTCGGGGTGCATGGGGTGGAGCAAGGCACATGGGATAAAATTAAGCTAGGGTGAGAATGTGGGGGAGTGGAGCTGCCCTACTACTTATCTTTGGACAGTTGCCTCATACACCCCGACATCTGCCTTGCCTTTCTGGCCCACTTCTGCAGCCACTTGCACATATTGCCCCTGGACTTATGTGCAATGGTACAGGGTATAGGGTTTCCTGCTTGAGCAAGGGATTGGACTAGAACATCTCCAAGGTTCCTTCAAACTTTGTTATTCTGAGTAAAATTAATCTAAGTCAGGAGTGTGCAACCCCAAATTTGTAGATTGCACTCAACCAGCCAATATCTAATTTATAGTCCTCCATTCCTGAAGCTTGGCTGGCTGGAGGCAGTATGTCAGAAGCCTTCAGGAAAAGCCTCAGCAGCCAAGAAATGGGCTCTGGATTGATACGTGTGGTGCCCCTGGCCTCGTTTCACTGTCAATCCGGAGCTCTGTTATCAGCTGCAGAGGCCTTTCCTGAAGGCCTCTGATAGTGAAATGAGGCTGGGGGGGGGCAATGCGCACATCAACCAAGAGCCTGTTTGTTTTTACAAAAGGCCTCTGACAGAAAAACAGAGGTTGGGGGCGACATGCGCAAGTGGTGACAAGTGGCTGCAGAAGAAGTGAGCCGGCAGCGGGCTCTTTCTGGGCAGGGTTGTCAGTGCCGCCACCATGAGGTGATTCAGTGGAAGACACCCCTGAAAATAAGACCTGGTGCCTTTTGGGGTGGCAAAATATATATATAAAACTGGGTCTTATTTCCGGGACGTTCTTTAACACCATATTAGGTTTTCTATTTCTATTTTCTGTCACCAAATGCAAGTGATATGGAAGCCATTCCTGTAGCAGTTGAATTACAAGATTACTAGTTTAAATAAACTACTATTACTACAATAAACTGCCTTATGACAGGATTATTTTTAAAACACTGTTTCTCAATATTGGCAACTTTTAAGATGTGTGGACTTCAACTCCCAGAATTCTCCAGCCAGCCAAGCTTCAGGAATGGAGGACTATAAATTAGATCTTGGCTGGTTGAGTGCAATCTACAAATTTGGGGTTGTACACTCCTGATTTAGATTAATTTTACTCAGAATAACAGAGTTTGAAGAAACCTTGGAGATGTTCTAGTCCAATCCCCTGCTCAAGCAGGAAATCCAATACCATTTTAGACTAATGTTTATCCAATCTCTTCTTTAAAACCTCCAGTGTTGGAGCAGTATAACCTCTGGAGGCAAGTCATTCCGTTGATTAATTGTTCTAACTGTAAAGAAATTCCTCCTTAGTTGTAGGTTGCTTCGTTGTAGGTTGTAGGTTACTTTCCATCCATTGTCCTGCCTTCAGGTGCTTTGGAGAATAGCTTGACTCCCTCTTCTTTGTGGCAGCCCCTGAGATATTGNAGGTGCTTTGGAGAATAGCTTGACTCCCTCTTCTTTGTGGCAGCCCCTGAGATATTGGAACACTGCTATCATGTCATCCCTAGTCCTTCTTTTCATTGAACTCGGCATACCCAATTCCTGCAACTCTTCTTCATGGAAATACGAAATCGTCATAAGAAATGATAATATATTCTCCAGTGATAATATATTCTTCCAGTAGTCATTTTGCTCAATATAAAAGGAACAGCAGATATTTGGTCTTTGAGGAACCAATGGATGAAGCTACTACTTGTGTGATCATGACTAAAAGCATCCAAGTCAGAATTCCCTCTTAATCAAAAAAGCACCACAGCAGCGAAGGCCTTGGCATGCCTGGCATAAATGGAAAATCTCTCTTACTGGAAGAAAGTTTAGGAGGATATAACTAATATTACTTTCTGTGACATACAATTCATATAACTGGCTATTTTCAGGTTATTTAACCCTGCAGGACTTTAAACATAAAGAACTTTAAACATAAAGAACATACAAAGACTTTAAACATAAAGAAGACAGCTGCCAAATCATAACTAGGTAACTGTTCACTTACCTTGCTTGAAAGACCCGTCCAAAAGCACCTTCCCCAATATCTCTTACATATTCAATATTATTTCGTGGATATTCCAAACTGAATAATTTGGGATTCAGAAGTAGAGGCATGCGTTGGTACATAGGATTGGGGTGCAGCCTGTCCAACAAGAGCTCTGAAGGAAGAGTTGTCAGAGCTGGTGGTGCCAATTCTCTGAAATGAATGAGGGAGAAAGAATCTGTGGCTTAATTGGAACAAGCCTTGCAAACAAACCAACAACAATTTGGAAACTGCATTACATTCTACAACACCTTGAATCTCCAAATACCTATGCAAGTGTCCTCTTTGAAGACTTCAGTTCAGCATTCAATATCATCATTCCAGACACTCTTCTAAGTAAATTAAACCAACTAGCAGTAGCTGAACACACTTGTAAGTGGATCATAAGCTTCCTAACAGACAGGAAGCATCAGGTGATGCTAGGCAGAATCACATCCGATACCTGTACAATCAGTACAGGACCCCCCCAAGGCTGTGTGATATCTCTACTTCTCTTCTCCCGATATACCAATGACTGCATTTCAAACGATCCATCTGTTAAAATACTGAAGTTTGCTGATGACATAACAGTGACTGGTCTCATTCGAGACAATGATGAATCTGCATACAGACAAGAGGTTATACAACTTGCCTCATGGTGTAACCGGAACAATCTGGAACTGAATACACTCAGAACCATAGTGGTTTTGAAAACCAAGTGGTAGACTTGAGAAGAAACCCTCCGATACCACCACCTCTTACAATACTAGACAACACAGTATCAACAGTAGAGACCTTCCAATTTCTAGGGTCTACCATGTCACATGACCTAAAATGGACACCTAACACCAAAAACATCATCAAAAAAAGCACAACAAAAATGTTCTTTCTGCGCCAACCGAGAAAGCTCCAACTGCCCAAGGAGCTGCTGATCCTGTTCAACAGAGGAATTATTGAGTCTGTCGTCTGCACCTCTGTAACTGTCTGCTTTGGTTCTGCAATCCAACAGGACAGACCCAGACTTCAGAGGATAATTAGGACTGCAGAAAAAACAATTACTACCCACCTGCCTTCAATCGAGGACCTGTATAATGCACGAGTCAAAAAGAGGGCTGTGAAAATATTTACAGACCCCTCACATCCTGGACATAAACAGTTTCAACTTCTTCCCTCAAAACGACGCTATAAAGCACTGCACACTAGAACAACTAGATACAAGAACATTTTTTTCCTGAAAGCCATCACCCTGCTAAACAAATAATTCCCTCAACACTGTTCAACTATTTACAAAGTACACTCCTATTACTGTTAATCTTCTCACCACTCCTTATCACCCACTTGACTGTTTCCTAGTATGGTTTGATTGTTGATTGTACCCTATGACTATCATTAAATGTTGTACATTATGATTCTTGATTCTTTATGAATGTACCTTTTCTTTATGTATACTGAGAGTATTTACACCAAGACAAATTCCTTGGCCAATAAAGTATTTATTCTATTCTATTCTGTCTTAAATTCTAGCATCCATTCAGTCGAGATATAGAGAATATGCAAAAATAGAGGAATATTATAAATACAACATATAAACATGAATTTTAATTTAGAATGCTAGCCCATGTATGACATGCCATATGTTAAATAAATAAATAGAGAAATGTTATCATTTTGACAAAACACAAATTATACTAGGAGGTTAGTTATTTCCCAGTCATTTAAGGTAGCGTCCCCCCAACCTTTTGGATACTAGGTTCTGTGAAGAGAAGTTTTTCTGAGAACCGGGGCAGGGCTGGTTTCACATGCTGCCTACAACCCATGCTGGGACTTTGCTTGGTTGCTGCCCCCTTTCTGGCATGCCGCAGCCTGGTGTGGTCCACAGATCAGGGGTTTGGGACCCCTGATTTAAGGTATGCAATCCTGCCTCCAGTATTACTCTTAGGAGCATCTATATCCATGACACTTTGCACTAAAAAAGTGACACTTAGAAAAGGGTAAATCTGCCTATCTACAAAACTTCCTTTCCCAAAACTGATTCCTTCATGTTTTATAGAATTAGTTTTATAGAATTTCAGGTCATATAACTCCCATTTATGGCCATGTAAAGGTAATGGAAAAGCAACAACATAGGACTATAACAGGAGAGGTAATAATAGAAGATCTGAAGAAATACCACTTGCCTAAAAGCAAAAACTGGTGGGACTACAAAACAAAGTAATAGAAAGGGAAGAAACTAAATTATGGTGGGAGTTTAGAACTGAGATACACAAACACTTGCCACATAGTATCCCAGACTTAACCATTGTCCATAAGAAAGACAAAAAAAAGTCTGGATAGTGGATGTGGCAGTATGGAGACAGCAGAAGAGAAGAGAAAGAACTGGAGAAAAATCACAAAATACATAGCTCTGCTCATAGAAATAGAATGACATGACAGAGACAATCTGGCCCAAAGCCAACAATTTGACTTCTACATCTAAGGGAAGTTTGGAACTCACTGCCCTTCAGATTCTTTAACCACAACACTAAACTGGTTCTTCAATTCAACAAAGTTGATGTCATTCTTCATTTTGCTGAATCTGATTGTGCTCATTAACACTTACCTTGTTTTGTTTTTCCATTGCTTGCGTCTCCGACAACAAACCAGGACTGTAACAATGAGAATGATGACTATTGCAAAGCTGGAGATGACGGAGATGATGACAGTCATGGAATAGGTAGGAGAGAAGAAAGGGAAATGTGGTGATGCTGTACTCAACTTTGTTGTTCCTAGTGCCAGGGAATCTGAAAAAGAAACAAATGAGACTTCAATTTTAGAGGCACAGTTACTTATTGCCATGGAAATTATGGAAGCAGCAAACTGAATAAGCAGAAGCACTATCCAGTGAGTTGAAGGGAATAGGAATTGGGATCCTTGTTTTTAGTGTACAAAAATATTTGAGGAGAAAATTATAGCATTCTTAGTCCTCAAATGGCAAAAATAAATAATGGACAGAAATATTTAAGGGAGTGGAACAATGCATTTGACAGAACCACTGTTCAAAATTCATTGGTCCAAGCAAAACACCTCTTCCTGTAACATTAAAGCAGACACCTTCTCTGGAAAGCCAGACTGCAGCTGTTTTAAAAAGCCCAGACAACCTTTCATTGAGATTGCCAGCAAAACAGCTCTACATATGCATGCATAAACTGACAGCTGGGGACAATCTTCACAGTAGCTGCATGAGCCTTCTAAATATCACACCTGACACTCCAAGGAGGGATATTTTGTTGCAAGCATTCCTTGTGTTTCTCCCAGTCCTGAAAAGGGCCATCAAACTTTTCTAAAACTATTTTAATACTCCCTTTCACATGTGACCTCCAAATGATTTTAGAACAAGCAATATACCCCACTGAGGTTAAAATACTGTGTGACTGTTCCAAGGAAAAACCTGCAGATTAGGAGTGTTAAGTCATCCTTCCTCTTCTTACAAGTGCCAAAACTCCAAATCAAATCCACATCCACTCCTACATTGACTTTATGATGTAGTTCAATTGTTAATGAATCACTATTTGATTTTAATGAAATATGAAGAACATGGCAAAGACATGTTCTTCAAAAGAAAGAAGAAACAAATGTGAATAGCTAAGATCCAGTTATATACTTAATTTTATTACTGTACTGTACAATAAACCCTTGCAACTTAATAAATTTGAAAGCAGTTGGGTCTTTATTGGTTAACTTTCAACCTGAAATAAAGCATAATTGATTATCAGATTTAATTATTGGTACTAGTCAACCTTAATGTCTATGGAGATTCTCAATTATCCAGGTTATGGTTGTCCCAAAAGTGCTTTTTCCAAAAGGCAACTGGACTTTCTTTGGGTTTTTTTTCTTTGAAGATAATTCACTTCTCATCCAAGAAGCTTCTTCAGTTCTGAGAAGCGAAATATTTTCAAAGAAAAAACAAGAAAGTCCAGTTGACTTTTAGAAAAAGAAGCTTTGGGACAATCAATTTTAATGTATTATGGTATGTTGCCAAAAATGTGAAAAACGATCAGAAGTCACTTTTTTCAATGCTGTTGTAACACTGAAACAGTGTAACACTGTTGTTTGAACAATCATTAACACAAATGGCTGTAAGTCACTACCCGTATTTACAACCAAATTCCAAACATAAGCAGAAGTTCATAGAGTAATATTGAATCAAACATTTCAAAGTAGCGAGCTTGCAGCTTTTGGACTAGATCTGCTGGGTAAAATTCACACTAAACCACCACTGAATAATCAGGGGTGTGATTCAACCAGTGTAACAACCGGTTTGGTGAGGACATATGTACATGCCAAATGCACACTTCGCGCATACGCAGAACATTTGCTACTGACCTTCTCCAGCAATCTGTGTTAAACAGCTGACATGTGGCAATCCACTGTGCCATGCGAATCAGCTGAGCTTGAAAACCAGAATATAAAGCACAGACTAGAGCCCAGGCGGGCGGGTGGGTGGGCCCAACAGCTGATCATCACAGCAAACCGGTTCGCTCACAGTTGATCCTTGGAGCTACCAGTTCACTCGAACCAGGACGAACTGGTAGAATCCTATCCCAGTGAATAATGTTTGCAATGAGATCTTACCGTCTTCACACTGAGCTATGTGGCAGTATTCCCATGGGATAGAAGGATCTCTTGTATAACACCAGGGCCGCACATTTTCACCCCCTGGATTACGACAATAATTGATTGCATTGAAGAGCTCTGGGAAAATCTCAGGTGTTTTTCGATGTGCATGAGGAACCTAGTGATAGGGGAGAAGATATTAAATATTTTTCAAGTATTTTCTAAAATTTGGGGCACTTTTGAAGCAATCTTAGCAGAATTTTGTAAAGAATGAAAGCTCCAGGGGGGAGGGCTGATGTATCAGTGCTAGGGTATACCTTCCCCATTTAAAAATATGAATGGAATGATCAACTTGTTTTCCGGCCATATGTTCTGCATTCGTCCTACTGCCACATTTATCTGTTCAAAAGAAAGCTCTGCAGGAAAATATGAATCTGAATTTTCTCCTTTTCAAAATACATTTATCTTTTTTTTAAATTTTGTTTCCATACTTATTTTTAATGCTTTTTTTTTCAACAGAAATAACCACAGATCCCTCAGTGAGAACTGCAAAAGAGAACTTGCATCTTAATCCACACATTAGACAGGAAGTCCATTTCATTTTGTAACACAGAAAGGACAAAATCCTCAAGCATGACAGCAATGTGTTTCACATTTTAGACTCTTACTAAGCAATATATTTCAAACTGTGTTTTTCTCCCAACATAAAGCCCTTTTTAATCTGCAAATAAACTTGACATAAACAATCTTCTCCTCTACACAAAGGCTAATCTACTTCCTTGCCCAGCCCAAAATCATTTGATATCAATGATTCCCAGAGGGGGGTAGATATTCAAACCTACTTTACAGCAAATCTACTTTTGTCCACCTTGAAAAATGGTCTTCTTACCTGCGCACTCCACTTCTGACAAGGAAGACCAGAAGCTGTGACATTCACCAAACCTTGATAGGTCATCCCATTCCCTTTGTAACAAGTTTCTGAAGAGAAACAAAATTAAACCAGATGGTCTAATAACAGTATATGGTACATTCCCCCTTAGTGGACAAAGCATATTTGCTCTGACAATATTGAAAAAATAATTACGTTTTCTTTCAAGGGTTAAATGGGTGGCTGAATATGGTTCACTGGCATCTTTTTGACAGATCAGAAACTCAGCAAGATTATTTATGGGGCAGCTGTAACAGCTCTCATAAACCTCATACCTCTTTTTCTTTCTAAATTAATTTAATTTAATTTAAAAAATTTACTGTTACAGTCATGAACCTTCTGCCTATCCTGCGAAATTGCCCAACACTTTTTTACAAAACCATATATTCTTTTAAAACATCATATTATAAAGAGAACTGCTTACTTGTTGTGCCTTCTTTTTTCAGATCTGAGGAAAGAAAAAGATAGGGGAGGAGAATGTAATCCAGATCCTATACAGTAATCCCTGAGATAAAAGGTTTGGTGCTGTGGTATTTAGTATGACATGATTATAGGAACATTGTCAACCAATCCTCATATTCCCAGTTAGATGGTCAGCCATTTGCAGATAACTATAAATCACCATGGAAAGAACATTTTAACCTGATTTTTTTTCTGTGAGTTATATTGTGCTTCCAGAGGGCACTTGATGAAAAAGATCCTTATCACTTTGATTAAAATACATTCAGTGATATGTGGAGGTTGAACATTTCATAGGAACCCATGCTGCCAGGTATTTGCCTCTATCTAATGGCAAAACCCTTTTCCTTTCTTGCCTTGTTGTGTCCTGCTTGGCTACTCAAAGGCTAAATCAGAATCCCATTACCCATGACTACTTATTAATTTTTTTAAAATATAGACCCTTCCTTTGCAATCAGTTGGAAAACAGATGGGAAGGGAAATTGGACAGGACTCTGGGTCTGACAGCATTAGGTATCAAATACATAATTTTTCACAAGATGTTTTGTGGAGCTAGGGGAAGATATTTATTTTATTTATTTTTAAAAAAATTGTATGGCCATCCATATTCTGAGTAGCTTCCAACCATAATTAAACTACTAAAACCAAAAACTAAAAAATCCAGGACAGGTAGTTTTTGACTTACAACCACACTGAGCCCAAAATTTATGTTGCGAAGTGAGACAGTTGTTAAATGAGCTTTGCCTCATTTTATGACCTTTCCTGCCATGGTTTTTAAATGAATCACTGCAGTTAAATTAGAAATATGGTTAAGTGAATCTTGCTTCCCTGTTGGACTTTGTTTGTCAGAAGGTTGCAACAGGTGATCACATGACCCTGGGACACTGCAGCCATCATAAATATGAACCAGATGCCAAGTGTCTGAATTTTGATCATGTGACCTACAACAGTTGTGTCAAAAACTATTACAAGTCATTTTTTTAGTGCTGTTGTAACTTTGAGCAGTCATTAAACAAACTGTTGTAAGTTGAGGACTACCTGTACCTCAGTCATCCTCTCAGGATGCCCCAACCATCATCGCTAGACTCTCCTCACTTTATTCCAGTGTCCAGGTGAAGAGCCAGCTCTTGATAACAGATAACAGGTAATCAGAGTTGGAAGGAACTTGTAGGTCATCTAGTCCAACCCCCTGCCCAAGCAGGAGACCCTACATCATTTCTGACAGATGGG
>BHFT01029827.1:0-16868 GCA_004320025.1 Laticauda laticaudata | reverse complement strand
ACCCCACTGCTTACTTCCCTCCATGTAGACTTAGACCCATTAAGGACTAGATGGCTTTCCAGAAAAATAAAAAGGGCGAGAGACAGCCAGATTGCTTGGAGGAGGGTGTTTTACTGCTGAGTCATGAAATTTACTGAGGCATTTACCAAAATGTGGGATCCTGGTGCAGACGGTTGATTCCTGGTGCATGCTAGGAAGTCTGTTACACTCTGGCAAAGTAAGCAACATCAGCGCAGGCTTGTAAATGCCTTTGCGGGCATTTTCTTCCATCGTCAGCCATTCCTTAAAGCAGTAGAGATCCTTTACAGCAAGGCAATGCTCTCTACATTGTTTTATGAACAACAGTGGAATGCATAGTCAGCCACAGAATCACAATATTGCAATCACAATGAATAGTATATAAACACACAGCCACAGACTGGTATAAATAAGATTGGCATTGGAATATTGATTATCAATCTCTTTTGAACGAGTGGAAGATCTGTTATATACACTGAAATCGATTTAATTATCCTTTAAATCTTGCCTGGATTCTGCTTTTGGTATAACTGTGCCTACCTTTTGGCTTTGGTTTCTTTATTCATTTTGTATACATGTATTAGCATATTTTGTCAACAGCAATGACCGAACACCCATTCACAAAAGGCTAACTGCAGTTGTAAGCTAAACAGAAAGCTATAATTCATACTCTGCTAACAGGTGGGGGTAGCAATGATTGACAATCTCTGTGTACAGAGTTGCTAGGTGAAGGGAGAAACCTACTCCAGAAAATATCTGAGAAGGCTTAATGTTTTCTCTTGCATGATTCAAAAGTGGAAAATATTACTGGTCTGATTCCAATAATTCCATGCAACCCCCGTGCTAAACAACCTTTAACTCAGAACAGGTCCAAAGCATATTTTTCAATGGCATAACTACTTTACTCCACCATTTCACAATAAATATACATTTATTGTGAAGTTACATCATGCACATTTCTTATTTGTTAGGACTTTTTTTCTCAATATCTAAGTTCCCCACTCTGAAAACAGAACATCAAATTAAAAACTCTGACCCAGTGGAGCAGAAGTTGGGTTTTGTGCAAGAATTAGAAGTAGAGTACAGTGCAGACCCCCTGAATTTCAAATATATCCATTAATTCTAAACTGCACTCACATCGTTGCTTATATGAACATATTTATACCAAGGTGTGTAGAATAGTGGTGAAGTCAACCATGGAGCTAACTAGTTGACTTGGACTTAGCCTATTCAATGTATAGTTAAGTAAAATACATTGCAGGTCTCATAGAGACCTCATAGTAATAATTACACTACAACCAGTGACGGGATTCAATTTTTTTTCACTACTGGTTCTGTGGGCGTGGCTTGGTGGGCATGGCAGGGGAAGGATACTGTAAAATCTCCAGTCAGAGGTGATATTTGCCAGTTCTCCAAACTACTCAAAATTTCCGCTACTGGTCAGAACCTGCTGAACACCACCTCTGACTACAACTTTTCATGTCCTGGATTTGTCCAGAAGCACACTAAAAACTGATAAATACTGACATCGTACCTGTATGCTGAAATGCGATGATTTAATTGTACACAAAATTTGAGCTTTTCTTGAGTGTCTTCCCAAGACTATCAAATTTTCAAGAAAAGAAGTCTACTTGAGCCACACTGCTCAAATTCAATGAGCATATAATATGTGCCAAGAATAATAAGCCAAGAATCAAAAACAAAGTGTTTCATTGACTTCTGATACCTGCAAACAGGTTTTGGAGCAGGTCCAATCCTGGAGGGGTTGCACTCTTGGAAGATGTAGTGACACAGCAGCGACTCAGCAGCCGGACGGCAAAATGGACTTACGGTTTTCAGCTCAGCCCAGGCTGTGCGAACAAGCAGTTCCTGGGTCTCCTCAGGGTCTCCATAGGAAGTATTAAAGAAAACAAATGCCTCCTTTGCCAACAAACCACGACACACCTCTCCCCGATACGAACTGCAGTAGCCGGCATCCCCTTTGTAGACTTTGCTGATGGGAGAAACACAGCTAGATAAGGATTTCCATGCAGGCTGGAACTGAAGTGTACAGCCATTGAACAAATAACAAAAGCAATTCTGATGGGGCAATTCTTCCTTAACTGCCCAGTTTAGACAGTGTTCAAAGTTACAATGGTAACTTTATGGAAAGTAAAGTTTATGAGCATCCTTCTTATTATCACAGTGTCCCTGTAGCCAGGTGATCGAGATTCAGGTGCTTCACAGCCAGTGGGTATTTAATAAGTGTTGCAACATCTCACAGGTGCATGATAACCATTTGCACACTTCATTATCAGTTTCTGACAGAATCAATGGAGGAACTAGCAGTAAAATTGCAAATCGAATCACATGAATAACAACCATATCACTCAATGAGAGAGTTGCCAGATCCAGTTGTGGTTAGTAAGTGAGGACTACCTGTATATGTATGAGTGATATGTCTAGTACAGAGGTCTCCAAACTTGGCAACTTTAAGACTTGTGGACTTCCAGAATTCTCCAGACAACTAGAGGCTGGAGAATTGTGGGAGTTGAAGTCCACAAGTCTTAAAGTTGCCATGTTTAGAGACCCTTATCTAGTAGATCAGCAGTTCCCAACCTTTCTGGCTTCATTCAGCACTGGCAGGGGGGCAGGAATGATTTCATACAGATAACCTAGCTCCCATGCATGCACGAATAAAGTTTTGTGCCCACTGCTTGCGCAGCCCAGTTTCCAACAGGCCGCAAACCAGTACTGGTTCGAGGACTGGGGACCCCTGTAGCAGATCAAGCAAGATTTTCAAAATAATTGCAAGCTTTCATAATCCTAAGAATTCTGACTCAAATTAGAAAGCAAAAAAAAAACCAAATGAAAAGAAAGATCTTTAATCCATATCTTTGCAGTTGACATTCTTAATTAGAATAAGTTGAAGTCACCAGATTCTGATCAAGTACAGAATTTAGTTAAGAGATTCATAGTTCTCTCAGGTTTGTTGGAACAGAAAAAGCAAGCAAATATTTTGGAAGTTTACATTTTTGGAACGATTAATCCCAGCTGTCAAAATCAATACTCTTTTATCAGGAAGACTTAGGATAACTCCCAATATAATCTAACAATCATTTTTATCTAATAATGTGTTCTCTTTCCGAAAAAATAACAGGTACACACATCCCAAGATCAGTCATATTCCCTCCACACACATATCAGTTTTTAACCAAGACACCTGATAGAGAGTTCCTTGGACTCAGAAAAGCATACCACTACTTTGAATAGCAAACTAGCCTATTTACTCATTTGTTCAAAATCTGCAATTCAGAAATAAAATTTTAAAAATCACAGCTATCTGCAAGCAGCATCCCTAAACTTTTATATATTAGGAAGTAGATCTTATAGAAAACCTCCATTCATTATGCTGAAAGTATGTGGCCTTCTCAGTGCAATCAAGACTCTGGCATGCCCGGCAGATGCTAAATATTTTTAATTGTACATGTACAGCTTCTGCCTTTGGGCCATTTGCCCAACAAATAAAAAAATATATGAATGTAGTAATTGAACCTGATCCTATGCGATCAAAAATAAACAGTACTGAATACAATGCTGCTTACTTCTGAAGAATATTATTGTCATTCCATATAGACTTAAGCATTAGTTCTTATTTTGAGATTCCTTTTTTACAGATTTCATAGCTTTCTGGATTTCATAACTTTTAATCAGAAGATTAGTTAAAAGTCTACCTTCTTAGTATAAAAACAGAAATGTAGGATATCTTATTTATGTCACTTGTTATCGATTATTTTGTTCATGTACAAAAGCAATCTTAAAGCAAATGAAAATCTCTACCTATCACTCATGCAGAGCATGAGTCATCAAAAAAATCAAGATATTGACTACAGCTGTCCAGCCTCCCACACTATTTTTACATGTGTTGCAAAAAGGACAAATCTTTAATTGCAAGCCACAACCATCATCTTGGCTGCTTTTTAATAACCCCATGTCTCTTGCTCAAGGATTACCATGGCAAATTTACTCAGTTCAGAGTGAAACTCTAAAGAGTTCAAATTCAGAAATTAGCCTCTATGGGAGACTGTCCATAGAGGCTAATTTCTGAAAAAAAATACTGTTCCAAGGAATCCATTTGACTTGGCAAATCATGATTACCAATGTGATGTAAAGCTCCTGTCACACTGCACCAACGGATGGAAAGAGGATGTAAAATGGAGGAAAACACTTGTCATTCGTTGGTTAACGCGATGTATCCGTTCTGTACTCACTGCGTCTGTTTTTCATCCTCTCTATCCGTCCAGCATCCGTTTATTGACGATTCATCCACTCAGACAGTTTTGAACTGCTCAAAACTTTTGAGCAGAAAATGTATCCAATGCGTCCGTTCTGCATCTGCTAGGCATCCGCAAGGCCATCGCGTTCTGCATCCGTTAGCACATCCGCTATATTCCGCTAGGTATCCGCTTTGCATCCGCGCAACTCCATCCGCTCCAGCGCTAAACAGACCGCAGGGAGGAAGCAGAACGGACGCGGAACGGATGCAGAAAGGATGCCTAGCGGATGAAGCATGGAAACAAAGCATTTAAAATGGAAAAAACATTCGCAGAGGGGACCTATCTCGGATATTAAGGATGTCTAGAGGATGCCTAGAGGATGCAAAAGGGACACCTAGGGGAAAACCTATATTGCCTATAAAAAGGGGGAGCAACTCATCTGGATCTCACTTTCAGACCAGCAGCCCAGCTGTGCAGACCTCTGCAGCTTCATCTGGCTCTTCGTCTTCACAGCATCCAGTCATGTCCACCGTGGATCGTAAACAAAGTCCTTTGGCAGCCACCATCGTTCTGCAACAGTGCAAAGCCATCTATAGGCTCTGTGAACTCTACTACGGGAAGAAAAAGAGGCGTCCAAGAAGTGTCTGGGTCCGAAGATGGATCGCCAGAAGAGCAGAAGTATGGACTGTACAACAGCTGGTGGTGGTAGCTCAGGAACGAAGAACTCGTGCATTCCAGAACTTCATGAGGATGCCTCCACCATGTTTTGACGAAGATGTGCAGCGGCTGACACCCAGGTTGACCAAGGCCAAAACACCAACTTCTGGCTCAGCCTGGAACCTGGGCTCACGGTGGCACTCACTCTATGCCACCTGGCCTCAGGACCACCTACAGGAGCATGCAGTACGGATTGGAGGGTGCCACACAACACCACAGCATTGTGGTCAGAGAAGTGGTGCAGGCCATCATTCCGAAGAATACCTGGAGGAGCTCCTCCACTGCCCCTTCACTGAAAGAAGGATGGAAGAAAGTTGCAGAGCAGTGGTATCAGAAGTGGAACTTCCCCCACACCGTTGGAGCCATAGATGGGAGCACGTGGCTTGCAAAGCTCCAGCCAAGTCAGGGTCCACTTATTTCAACTACAAAGGGCTTCTTCAGCATTGTCCTCTTCGCCATGGTCGAGGCTGACTACAGTTCATGTACATCGATGCTTCAGGCAACTGGCTCATCTTCAGATGCCCAGGTATATAAAGCCAGTCACCTCAAGGGGGGCTGGAACGCAACCTCACCGTGGGCTTCCCAGATCGAGGACCCCCTGCCCAATGACACACAAGATGTGCCCTACTTTCATCGTGGGGGATGATGCCTTCTCCGTCAGAACCTACCTCATGAAGCCCTACACCTCAGACTCCTCACCCGTGAGAAGAGAGGATCTTCAACTACATGCTGTCCAGGGCAAGGCGGGTGGTGGGAGAATGCCTTTGGCAATCCTGGCCAACAGGTTCCAGGTACTTCTCACCACCATGCAGCATCGCCCAGAGACCGTGAGGAGGATCGTGGAAGCTTGCTGCATTCCTGCACAATCTCATGCGCACCCGCTACCCAGTTCTTGCAGAACAGGCTCGTGGCACCTCCAACAAGGCAGCATGGGACATGGCAGCCTGGGGAATGGAGGCAGGGCAAAATCTGATAGACACTGAGGATGTGCAAGGCCCCAACAGAGCCTCACGTGAAGGGAAGAAGCAGCGCAACCTCCTGAAACACTGGTTGCAACTTCCCCAGCTGGAGCAGTGGAGTGGCAAGACAGGATGATAGATGATTAATGGATGCTACCTTCAGCCTGTTCTCATCAACTGATGGAGATTGAGGCTCATGTATGTTGAGTGGCCCTACAATGGATCAGGGCATTTAATAAAGAGTTGTGTTTTGTGTTGACAACGTGCGGATGAGTATTACATTATTATTGATAATAAAGGGCCATAGGTGTGGCACCTGGGAGGGTGGACCATACAGTCCCCTATGCTTGCACTGGAGGAGTTTATCTATCCCACAGCCTATTACCCATCCAAAGGTATTCCTGCCCATCCCACAGGTATCCCTGCCCATCCCACAGGCTATTACCATCCACAGCGTATCGCTGCCCACCCACTGCTTATCTTAACCATCCCACAAGCATGCCAAAGGCTTTACCAATTTTTAAAAAGTTTGCACCAAGACTTTATTAAAAAAAAGAAATGAAGCAAGGTGTGTGAATCAAAGATAAACTTTATTGAACAACAAGCTGTAAAAGAAAAAATGACCCGAAGTCAAGTGTCCAAATAAAGTCCACAGGTAGCCAGCCAGCCAGTCTCTGGCACTCCTCTTTGGTCACTACTGAGGTGTGCCCAGTCTCAGGGGTGAAGGGTCCCAGGTGTGCTGTGGAGTGGCCTGGTGCTTGGAGTGCTGGTCTGAAGCCCCACTGGCGGTGCCTGCCCCGAGAGGACAACAGGTGAACGGTGTGTTGAGGAAAGCTCTCGGACAGCTGGCTCAGCCCGTGATGTTGAGAGCTCTTTCCCTGCCCATGAATGGTTGTGTCAGCCCCAGTACGACGACAGATGTACTGAGGCCGGGCTTGGCTGTGGGGTGGAGGAGGAGAGTGTAGTGGGGCTGTCTGCCAATGCTGGGTTGGGAGGACTGCATATGGTGGTGGAATCCGTGGCTGTGTGGGTGGGAATTCAGTGTCGTGGTGGCATCAGTGTCGTGGATTGATTGCGCATCAGTTGGCATCAGTAGGCGTTCAAGTGGCGGTCGGCCAGTGGCATCAGTGTATAGTAGAACCCGAGTGGCAACAGTGTCGCCCGATGTACTCTGATGTCTGGACTGGGAGGGCTGCTTGCCTGACTGCTGCTGACCTCCTGTAGCGCGTAGCCCATTGGTAGGTGAGGGGCTGTGGGAAAGCCTTGGAATGGCGAGGGGACATCACCTTGGAGTGTGAGGAGGCACGACCTGGACTGGGTGGGAGCAGGTTCCCTCTGGATCTGAGGGTTTGTGAAGCAGCTCTGTGATCCGGTCCTTTCACACCTGGTACTGGGGGTTTCCGCCATGTCCCACCGAGGGTCTGGTTGACATACGTGAGGAAGGCTTGCGGTTGGAGGATGAGGAGTCGAGTTGGTGACGCAGCTGAGAGAGGAGATCTATGCTGGTGCGGGATGGTTGTCTCTGATCTCCAGCAGGACAGTGTGGCTCTGCCACCTCCTGCTTTTACCTGGTCTTCTGCCCTCTCTGTGGAGTTGAGCGGGGGTAGGAAGTGCGGTTAGGGACTGTGGTGACGTGCCAGTCTCCTTTTCTCCCACGGCAACCTAAGGATCCTCCACGTGCCCTCACACATGGTTACAACAGCTGTGTCCGCCGCAGATTCTTCCGCCGTGGCAACGCTCCACAGAATACCTGCCCTGGAGGCGAGGGCACTGGACTCTCGGCGGAAGAGGACGGCTCTCAGCAGCGCTGCCAGACGAGGGGGGTAGTGAGAGGGGCTGCTGGTGCCCTCGGAGTGGCAGATCTCACCCTCCAGGAAGAATGGCACCTGGCCATGACGTAGGCTCCCTCTGTCCATGCCTGGCCAGATTTCTTCAGTGTGCAGCTTCCGGGTACCAGGTGGTGCATGTGCTTTCCACCAGCCAGAGAGCACCTCTCGAAGTGTAAGCCCATACTCTTCTGCCTTCTCTCTCCCAAGCAGCCTGGCTTTCCTTTTTCGTGTCCCGTACAGCCGGTGTCCCTTCCGCCAACAGATAGTCATTCTCTCTCAGCCAATCCAGGCACCTCTTCTTGGTGTTCCTCCTGCAATAGGAGTATTGGCTCCTCTCCCATGTGTCCGCATACGCCTCTTTCCTCCCTTTTGGCAAGACCAAGATGGGCCCTCAATCAGAGGGGGCTCCTCCACACGCACCAGCAAGCAGCAGCACAACAGGATGCATCATCATCATCAGCAGCGCAGCAGCAGTAGCAGCAAGCAGAGCAGGATGCATTATCATCAATCAGCGAGCAGCAGCAGCAGTCACCACCACCAGCAAGGATCATCATTATCGCAGCCAGCAGCAGCACCAGCAGCAGCACCAGCACGCAGCAGGACCAGATGCAGGCAGCAGCAGAGTAAGCAGCCAGCAGTGCCAGCAAGAACCAGGAGGAGCGAGCGAGGCAGACAGGGCAGCACGAGCACGATGAGCAGGACGAGCAAGACAGGAGCACAAGCCAGAACAAGAGCAGTCCAGGACGTACGAAGAGACGAGAGGACGCAGCAGGAGGAGGAGCAGCTTCACAGAGTAATGCACGAGCAGAAGCACACACAACCGAGGAGCACCTTCAGCAGAGAAAGCGACGAGCAGAAGCACCACCGCCAGGAGCACTTCAGCAGAGAAGACTCCAGCACCAGAAAGAGCGAGGCCCGAGCAGGCAGGAAGCCCCAGCAGAAGCACAGTCATGGGACGGGGGTCGGGAGGGTGGCCCTTGTTCCCTCTTGCCAGGATGGCGTCAGAGTTTGCTGAGGGGCTGTTCGCTTCTTCCCCATGGGTCTGTGGGGTTGCTGGCTGGCAGGGAGGCTGCAGAAGAGAACTGAGCAGGAAAGCTGGCGGAAGGCTGGCAGGTAAGGCAGCAGGAAGGCAGGCACCAAGGGCTGGCAGGCGACTGGCTGGCAGGGAGGTCTGGAAGGCAGAGCTGGCAGCAAGGCTTGCGGGCAGGCAGAGAGCAAGGCTGGCAGGGAGGCTGGGTCAGGAGGCCTGGAGGCCAGGCCTTGGAGAAGGCTGGCAAGGAAGGGCTTGAGCAAGGCTATGCAGCAGGCATGCAGGCAGGCGGCAAAGGACTCGACTGTATCCGGCGCAGGTCTTTTCCTCCAAATGGTGATTGCTTGGGAGCTGCTTCCCCTTTATATCCACGGGGTTGAATGCAATGCATCCCCCCCGCAGTCTGCGCACATAATAATCGCTCAGCATCGTTCGGCTTCCACTGTGCATCCGCTAGGCTTCCGCTGTGCATCGCCTTCATCCGCCTCCTAGCGTCCTTGCTCTGCATGCTGCTGTATCCATTCCTTGCTGTACCACTTTGCTGAGGCCCTCCGGAAGCCTAGCGATGTGCCTTCCACTCTCATCCGCTTCCATCCGCTGGGGCTTCCGTCGCGCATCGCTTTTCATCGCACTCCTTGCGGCTCCTCCCCGGCGTCCGTTCCTATTCCGTGTTATTCCACTCGGTTATGCAAATTTTTGCTCCTTTTGGGAGAGCAGATAACAACGGATTGAAACATTTTGCTGCGTTCGTTGTGTCCTTTTTACTAACGGTTTTTTGCATCCGTTGGGCTAGTGTGAGATTTTGCTCGTCCGTTGTGTCCTTTTTACTAACGTTTTGCATCCGTTGGGCAGTGTGACAGGGCCTTAAGATACAGATGGCAAACCAAGGCATCTCTGCCAATATTTCATTTTTATTTTATGTTTTAAAACATCTATATAGCCACCCATCTTTCAGACAACTCTGCGCGGCTTCTAATAAAATCAATTTTTTTTAATTGTAAAACACACTCAATTAAAAGATGAAACATTTAAAAAACAATAAAACCCAAAACCTGGCACCAATCCACACAAACATATCACTTTATCTCTCTCAACGTTTGGGAGAAAAGCCAGGTCCTGAAGGCATTTACAATGTTGGGAAGTTGTTTCACAGAGTTGCTTCACAGGTAAGTGCACAAAAATCATCACTTGCACATCCCTTCTAATGGTAACCCTTTCATGGCAGTGGTTTATTTATAGATTTATGAAAGATTATATGACTGCCCATCTCATGCAAGTTGTCTCTGACAGTATGCAGTAAAACAAAAGCCATTTTTCCTCCAGCCACTCAGCTCTCCCTTCATATGAAACCCATGCAGAACTCTTGCTCATCCAGAGCTATTTTATGAAGCTTTACTTAAAGGTCACAGAGTTCAATTTATATCCCTTCTAAACATTTGGAAATGCCAGCTATCTGCACCTTTGCAGAACCCTTCACATCACCAATCTGCCTGCTTTTTGACAAGATGGCTAGCGTTTCCAAACATTTCATATTTACATATGAATTCCAACTGCAAGAATGATGGCCGGCTTTCTCCATTTGAGAATTCTTTCTCAGCATTGCAATTTAACTTTCAACTTTAATGCTATTCCTTTTTTTGGGGGGGGGGCTATCACCCTGATGGGATGGCTTTCTCCTTGGCTCAAGTTTGAAGGAAAGGAAGTGATTAATGATGACTGTAACTTGATCGCTGTGCAATAACCCTGCGGATATAGTAGAGCAAGCCAACAGTCCTATTTCTTCCTGTGCTCAAATCTTTTCCACTCTGATTTTATGAATGATACACAGAGGTTCTGCCTGTAGTTTTATAAGCTACACTCTGTTGTGTCAAAGACAGGCTTCTGAAAGAAGACAACTAGCAGGACTTGCAACAACCTGTGGGAGGACATCTTCAACCCTTAATAGCAAAGCTCCGGTTCAGAATTCAGATTTGCCAGCCAAACATTCTTCCTCTGGACATAATATAAGCAGCCTGTTCATTGTCTGCACCCAGTTTCTTACTATTTTCCTCTGAATGGTTCCTTAAGATTTTTGAATAAGCTCAGGCTTCATTAGTCTAGTGCTTCCTTTGCTGACAGCAGGTTTATGTCCTTGAATTTTGCATATCTATTTATCTAGCCAGCTAATACTTCAGTCTTGATTTTAGCTTCCATCTAAGGGTGCCTTTGTCACCTAGCCAGATGAAGCTCTATAACATATCATTACTTCTGGTACACAAAAGAAATTGAATGTTAACTATCCTCCCCTCCCCTCCCAAATTTGTTTTTGCTTATCTGTAAAATTAGTCACTTTGAACTGAGTCAAACTGAGTCAAACCATCTAACAGGCACATTTTTGTTCATTATTAGGTCCAAGCAGATCAGCAATGTTTTTGGTGTGCTGATTGTTTCTTTATTTACTGCTTCCTTTTCCAGATTGTGTATCCTAATTTGGCTCCATGTTTCCACAGCAGGAATGTCAAACTCAAGGCCCACGGGCCAGATTCAGCCCACAGGGTGCTTAGATCTGGCCCATGGGGCCACCCTGGAAACTGTGAAGGTCCAGCCCGCGGTGCCTCTGCAGAGGGCTGCAGGAGGACATTCCAGCTGAAAACAGAGTTCAGGAGTCCATTTTCGTTGACAGAGCACTCAGGCTAACACAGGTGCCCCCTGACATGAGTGATGTCAAGCTGGCCATGCCCACCCTGGCCATGCCCGTCCCAGCCTCCCCAAGGTCAAACACAACTCTGATGCAACCCTCAATGAAATCAAGTTTGATACCATGTTCTACAGCCTTAATAAAGCTAAGTGGCTTAAAATGCTGTTGTCAGAAAGTAGCCAATTCTTTGGATGTAGTTGATGCTCTTTAAGTTCTAGAAATAATGTGAATTCTACATACAAGTAGGCAAATTTCATGCAAAAGGAATTTAGACTGGCGGGGAAAAAATGCTGATGGATGTCTTCTTCAAAAAGCTGCTTCCAATCCTTCTGGTAGCAGTAAAAATAAATTAAAAGGATGGCCTTGACAAACACACTATGTGTCAATCAGAGGTCATATGAACATTCCTCAAACGCCTTCCCACCTGCATTTCCAACTGTGGAAATTTGGTTAATAGATTTGGCTACTATCTTGCCATGACCTATTAGCCTTTATGGAATATTTTTGTGATACACAGAATGGATCCTGGAAAATGCTGTCAAGACTACAAACTTTTCGCATGCTCTGTTTATGCCAGGAAGAAAAAGTCTAGCAACTGGATCTGAGTTTTTTGCTTTTTGTTTGTATTTATTCTCTGTTTTCTTCAGTTCCAGCGATTATTTAACATTGGCCTATAAATCTGGCAAGCATCTGGCATTTCTGATACTCTGTTTCCAGTGTTTATCAACTTGTGAATGAGGACCACCAGGGCAGGAGGTTATGCATATCAGTAAGTTTCACTAAAATTATCCAGTTTCTAGCCAGATGTGCACTTTCGTCTTGGCCCATTGCCAGTATAATTCAGCCATAGCTTGTCGTATTTTGATAACACTGAATAGAGGCTGATCATTTACAAAGCAATCAATAAAAACATCTGTTACAGTTAAAATACTATGGCAAATATAAAGCCACTAAAACAGCTAATAATTAATGAAGGACTAGCTCAATCAAATAAAACAATATCTATAGTTAAACTAATCTGGATAATTGAGTGTAAAATAAATGAAGAATGACAATAATCAGCTGTTTCAAAACTTTTTGGAAAACTCATTTTAGCCTATAGAGCCATGATTACTTTCTTGTGCCCACTTGTAAAACCCACTTTTGGTCTTTTAAAGAGAAAAGTTAAACAATCAGAAAATACAGATGATTAAACAGCTTTCTTATTGAAGCTACATTCCAAAACTACAAGGTGTTTTTTTTAAATTGGAATTATATTTCACCAAACTTTGTAATTTCCTTAGATACTTTTAGAAACATGGCTTGGGGTTTCTGGGAGATGAAAGAAATATCTTACCAGAAGAATACATAATATATTGGTATTTATTCGATTCAATTTCTGAATATGCTGGGAAACAGATTCCACCCCACCCCCAAATATGTTTAATGGAATAGATGTAATCAACTTGAATTCATCAAATTACATGGTTTCTAAAAATTATGCATTTGATTCATTCTACTAGCTTTGACTTGGAGTACTCCATAATTTTTACCGTTGTCATTATAAAATTAGAATTTAATAAGGTCTAGGAAATGTATCTATCTACAAAATATGTACACAAAGTGAACACAAAGTCTCCATTCAAGAGGCTTTGTTTCTGGGGCAATTTGGAGGGCAATTTGTATTCTTTATTCACCAAATCTTAATAGGATAAGATACTGATGTTTTCAATTTACAACCCTGAAGTGTTTTCCAGTCTCTTCTTTCTCCTCTTTCTCTCTTTCTTTCTCTCTCTCTCTTGCTCAGCAGAAAAAGGTCTATTGAAAAGACAGAATAACTTCATTATTCAGTCTTCCAACCAGAAGCATGCAACTCAGGCTTCCCAAGGTTTAATATAATTTTCAGGAAGATGGATGGGTTTTCTGAAATTACTGCTTTCAGTTCCTAACAACTTTGCGCTGTGTTCATTTCTAAAAGACTCAAACTTTCTTTTCTAGTCCTTGCTTCTGTTGGAATATTGCTCACAATTAAATCTTTGTATGGCATAATAGAAAAGTTGAAGATATTACAACATATTTTTATTTTGTGTATGTTTTATATTTGTATCTTGTCTCTCTTAGGATCAGCCTTTTCTTCAGTAAAGTTGCCTTTATTATTATGCCTATTCAGACTCTGGTTTTAACTTTGAATAAATTGCAAATGCTCCAAAATGTCTGGGGCTCCAAGTCACCAACTTGACTTTCTACCCCACTCAAATCAATTTAAAAATATATATATTTAAAAGGTATTGATTTAAAAAAAAAAAGTATACAGGAAACTGACAAACAGCCAAGCAAAATACTAATTTCCAGCATCAACATTATTGCCTACAATGCAGTGAACATTCTGAGGACCAAAAGGGGATGCAGATTTTCCTCAACCTACCACCACAATAAAGCCAAAATTTCTGTGGCTAAGCCAGACAGTTGTTAAGTGAACTTTAGCTCATTTTACAACCTTTCTGGCCACAGTTGTTAAGTGAATCACTGCAGTTGTTAAGTCAGTAACACAATTGTTAAGTGAATCTGGCTTTGCCATTGATTTTGCTTGTCAAAAGATCGCAAAAAGTGATCACATGACCCCTGGGACACTGCAACCCACCATAAATACAGATGAGTTGCCAAGTGTCCAAAAACAGTCATAAATCACTTTTTTTTCAGTGCCGTTGTAACTTTAAATGGTCATTAAATGAATGGTTCTAAGTCGAAAACTACCTGTACTGAAGAAACATCCCACCAGTTGTCTTTTGTAACTGATCTCACTCAATATACTATACCGGGGTCAGTAACTTTAATCACTCCAAAGAGCCACAAAGGTCCAAACTGGAAGCCTCCCTTTCAATTCTGGAGCCAACCAAAAGTCCAGTTGCCCTACCATAGAGTTTCCTCCAAGTACAGCATCCTTTTTCCTCGACTTGTCCTAACTGAAAGCCCAATCAATTGTGGAGCCAACCGGCAACAGAGAACCATAGTAGAGGAATGAAAAAGCCACATGTGGTTCCAGAGCCACAGGTTTCTGACTGCTATTGTTCAGGTAATTCCCCGTTAGGAGAATGAGCGCATACAGGGAGATGTATTTGAGAGTAGTGTTTGAATAACACACACAGCACACAGATACACTGTACAGTAAATGTAGGTTTTTACTTCTAGAAAGGTTTAAGCAAAGTTCAATCCAGTAACAAAGTCCGTGATGTGTTCAAAAACAGTTCAGACTTATATTTACCCCAAAAAAACACCCCCAAAACAAACTTATATTAAATCCAGAAAAATCAGTCAATTAGAAAAAAATTGGAGGAACTGCCAATACTTTCCAACATGAAGGAAACAGAAATACACTCTCTTCTGAGACTAAGACCAAACAACCCAGGTTTTCTGGCTCCATTCTTATGGCTGTTGGTGAGAAAGCACACCCAGTTAGCGAGCCAGGTCTTGAACAGAGCGAGGTTTAAAATGTTTTATCTTGGTGTGATAGGACGTAAACTCAAAATACCTGTTTAGGTGACTTATTCCAAATGTTCTCCCCTCTTGGGTTAGACAATATAAACAACCTTACATTCCTAAGTCCATAATCTTTACAGTTAGCCTTTGCTTTAGGGAGCTTGGGGCATTTTGTAAAATGGATCTTGCTATATTGTTTTCTGACATACAGTATCAAGCTTAATAATCTTACCTTTGGCACACATTGTTCTCACATTAAATATCTTAAATCTGTTGTGGTTTCATTCTTGTCTTAGAGACGATCGAGAGTGGTGAAGCCATCTGTATATGCTGACTTGGTTGGTTCTTCGTAAAACTATAAAGAATCTGTTATATTAATTCCCATATCAATTAATAATTGCTTAACAAAACAACGACATAATAAAGACAAAACATGAGAATTTCAGCCTCATTGTTGACAAAAGATAATTTCTGCTAATAAATCTCCATCCGAGAGCAGATGTTTTTCCACAATAAATACAGCAGCTACCCGATGTAGATTTTCAGTATTTATGTCTGTACAAATTTGCTTAGCATATGCAGTAAATTCAGAGCTTCGATTCATTGTGGCTCCATAATTACAATGCAAATGAAATTGTTTGTTTCAATGTATGCTTAACACAGCTGTGTAGGGCAGCTTTGCCAGTGCCTTTCAGTGGCTCAACTGTTAAATCTATCTAATTGATTAAACTGTAGGCAAATCTAGGCCTTGACCAATTACTGCAGATAAGATAAACTACCAATCAAAAAGACTGATAAGATTGTTCTTTTTCAAAAATAGGACTTTGAACATCACTATGGTTAGAACTCCTGGCTCACTGGTGTTTAGCCAGGGGCTACAAAGTTCCATTTGATAACTTTTTCGTAATTAGGTTTAATTTATCTGGCCTTGAATTTCGTATCCTCCCCTATTCTATCTATCTTTAAACCAGATATTGTTTTGATTTTCTCACAAAGCGTGTAGTCTTGAATTTCTTTTCCAATAGTTGAATTATCTTCAGTAGTTCTGGTTCAGTTTTTTGGTTCATTGATGCTAGTCATCAGTAAACAATAGGCAACACATGAAATTAACCCATTACTTTCTTCTTTTAGAACAAACATGGATCCAGCCATGCCAGCTACCAAACCTATTTTAGTTAATTCGTTAAGCGTAGTACATGTGTTCGCCACGTTCATATCACATATATATACATATACAACATAAAGACTCTTTTTCAAATCCTCCAGCATCATTATTATGCGAGTGATTATCTATTTCTGGGACCTAAAGTTTTCTTTAAATATATGAAGTGTTGTTGCGGAGTGGGTTGGCATGGCATAAGTGATAAAGGAGCTGTCTCTACATCCAAATAGATTGAACGAATATGTATAAGGTGGAGTGGCACTCTCCTTAGCTGCCACTACTAATGCGTTGCCCCTCCTAATTAGAGTAGTCGTTCAGACTAATGCAAACACCTCGGTGAAAGGGGTAAAAGTGGAGACAAAAAAAAAAAATTCCCCCATATGGATCGTATCGAGTCTTCGCCGTTCAGTCTGTTCTGATTAAACCCTTGTGCCTACTTAAACCTGGCTTTATGGGTAACGTAGGTCCGGAGCGTGTTACACCTGTCTTAAGCTTATATATCAATTTTTACATCCTATGGCATGTTTACCTGATGGTTAACTTACATTTTCATAATATCTCCAGTCTTTTTTTAATGATTCAGTTCCTTATGCTGCGAGGGTGCTTTTCTGCCAAGCAGTCTGATCCTAAGCAGGATACCCAGGTAGTTGACTATAGTTACTGGAACTGTTTCACTTGGCATTACAACACTAGCCTGATATTCTATCAGCGTGGTCATGTTACTCAGGTTTGAACATCTGTGTAATACAGGCTAATCTCTCTCT
>BHFT01029826.1:0-43195 GCA_004320025.1 Laticauda laticaudata | reverse complement strand
CTGGTCCGCAGTGTGTGAGGAAGACAGCCCTCTTCCTTTGGTCAGATATCTCCTGCAGTTCGTTGCTTTCTAAAAAAACATTAGAAAGCAATCGATATATGACTCCCAGTCCTCCTCATCAGGGTTGAATGGTGTGGGCGGCGCATTGTTACCGGCCATCTCTTTCGCTCAGTTCTGATTGCCTCGTGCTTCGGTCTTGTTCTTCTACAATGATCCCACCTTCTCGGCCAATCAGTTTAAGATATTTGGAGTCTACCAAGTTCTGTACACAACAATTATCATCTTGATTGCTCTGATTCTCTGCAAAACTGTCAAAAAATTTTCTTAACTTCTGTGTTTTCATTCCTTACTACTAATTCTTCCTACCAATAATCACAGCCAATATGTTTATTTGTTACTAATTATCACAACCAAATTCAGAGAGATGTGAAATGTGCCACAAGTTATAATTATAAAACTGCACTTTGTTTGCTCAAAGACAGACCTCTTTTCTCCAATATTTTCCTACCTAAACTTCTCATTCTTCACGATGCAGTTAACAGGTGATGAATAATATATTAACAAAAGTATGCAAAATTCTTGTCTTGGTTGACATTCCAATCTGTCTTTGTCATGTTCACTGTCTAGACTCAAGCTGCTTTGTGACTATCTAGATCAGTGTTTTTCAACCTTGACAATTTTAAGATATGTGGATTTCAACTCCCAGAATTCTTCAGCCAACTTTTTAAACTCTTCCTTCCATTTCAGACAGAATCTGAATCTTCAGATTCAATGCTACCTATAAACCAGATCTAGTCCTTTCTGAGATATATACCATTTATCTGAGGTAAATAAATTTCTGAAACAAAAATCTCAATTATGCAAATAACTTAACAAATTTATTTATTGTACATAAATTAAAGTAGGCATTCTAGGGCCTAGGAGTACTAAAATAAATTCCAGCCCAAAAAGATCCCTAACTGACACTCAAATAAAGCAAAGAGTAAAAATTTTATACAAAATATGCTAAAGTTTTGGAAAGAAGACATTCAGGTAAGGCCTGAAAACTGTTGTGATTTTTTATTATTCTACAGATACATCTTTAGTAGAATGCAATTTGGTGTTTCTACTGGTACTGCAAAAGGTTGAAAGTTTGCTTCATTTCAAGCAAAGCATCCCTTTGAAGGTGCCTTTCTAAAAAGCAACCTGAAACTACTATATTGTACCATACTTCAAAAACAGCACAAAGCTGAGGTGAATTGCATGTTGACCCCTGGCACCTATCCCCTACCAGTTCTGTCTAGAAAAAGGAAAGAATTGTTTGAAAAGCACATAAAATTGGCTATTTTGAATTTGCTATTATCTCACGTGCAGAATGTTTTATGATTCTATAAGTCTAACCAAGGCATTTTCTTTGCTATGATGCTTGCAGTTATCTAGATTATTTTAAAACTCCTACGAGTTTTAAATCACCCATCAATCAAATAATTACATGCCTTAGTCTATTTTGATTGTTTAATTTCCTTGCAATTTTTTTCAAGGAAAATATGAATAAATTTTAGCAATAACTAGACTAAAACAACACCCAATATTATCTAGGAAGAAATATCGAGAAAATATTTTTTTACAGAAAAATCATCTTAGAATACCCAGTTTGCCTGAAATTAAGCAGCTTTTGCCTATGAGTAATGAGAGTTGTTTTTTAAATGAACACGAAATGCAAGTGAAATGTTTTCTTCTATGCAATTCTTCATATCTCAATTCAGCTAAAAAAAATCTATGACTGAGAAAAGAATGAAAGCATAAAACAGAAAGGCTGGAGAATTATCTTTCTTATTTCATACATTTCTACTCCCCATTGTTTTTAATTTATTTGGTTCATGCATTCCTTTGAACTTTTTGTCTAATAGTATAATCATGGAAGATGAATAAATTCATCAGGATGTATAATCATTGTTCTTCTCCAATAAATGAAACTTATTTCTATTGCGCAGTTAAATGCGATTTTCTCTCATGCTGCTATCTGCTTAACTAGCATTATATAACTTGACATCAATGAATCACTTTTCCTTTCCATTTCTATGTTTTCATTTTGTGTGCAGCCCTTCAAATCAATCTATTGATGATTCTTGCTACAGGAACCAAGGCTTCTAGCTGCCTTCAACATTTTTCTTCCAAGAATCTTGAAAGATTACAAGCAGTGGTGGGATTCAAATAATTTAATAACCAGTTCTCTTTAATAACCGGTTCTCTCCTACTGATTTCTTCCAACAACAGTTCATCAAACTGCTCAGAAAGTTAACAACTGGTTCTCCCGAAGTGGGGCGAACTGGCTGAATCCCACCACTGATTACAAGGTATAGTAACATGGTATGTAACTATACCCTGCTATGTCTAACATGGCAAGTCTTCTCAACTGCCCTTGTATTGGCCTCCATCTTGTTTTTTGCATCTTTTTTAATGTTCAGTGCATAGAAAATGTCACAGATAAATGTGCATATGTGGAGAAGTGCTGCATGCTTGTGTTTAATAGTTATTTCTGTTTTTTGAAAGCATAAGTATCTGTAATGCCTTCTACTTGGCTAAAGTAAGTTTAAAAAGTAAAAGAACTGATGAATTCATGAACGATTTCTCAAGTTTGCTTGAGTAGATTAGACCAAAGCTGAATTCTGTTTTTTCAACATATGATTTCTAGATTAAGACTTCTCACACAATTTATCTTTCACATCTTGTTTCTAGATTAAGGATGCATACCTATAGACCTGAGAACCACTGGAGTCATCCCTTTATAATATGTGGCTTAGAAATTGTATTAAACTGTTTAATATGGACATTCTTTTCCTTTTTGCCCTTCCTCATAAAATTGATCCTGTTTCTTCTTTATGTATGAGGAGTCTGGTAGGTTAGAAACTTTAGTCACTTTTAGGATTTAGCATTGTCTTGTTTACCCCCAGAATCCCCTGGAATCACTCACTGGGGTGGAGCGAGGTTCCTGGGAAAATGAGCAAAGAATCAGAGTATACTAACTATGTTATAGAATACTATACTAAATCTTGACTTCTTTTATTCTTCTCTGCAAGCTTTCAGGCTCAGTGAGGGGCAGCTGCTATTTCTCAAGCCAGTTTCTTTATATGGTTGTTTTTATAAGGATAAAATAAAGCAGCTTGCAAATTCAAATCAAGAAAATAAATAAATGAAGGTGTATTATCAAATAGTAATGCCTGGGAAAAGGAACAAAAATCAAGTGATTGTTGCATTAGGTAACAGAAGATTGAAAGGAAAAAGACTAGAATTTCCTTTCTGTCATTCTTCCTTTATTTTTCAAATTTATCTAGTTGCTTGTCTCATATATGTGTCTCTGGTTGGCTTTTAAACAATTAAAGCAAATATAAAAGCATAAAAAAGAACAACAATTTAAAAAATAAAAAAGCCCAATATAAAACATACTTTTTAAAAAGTCTTCATAAAATACATAAAAGTCACAGCCAAGGTAATCCATTCATCCAAGCAATCAGAACAGCCCTTCCAACAGCCCGAGCCCACTGCCATCTCCCCATGCTCATCGGCAAAACCATCTCTTCGGGGACCTTGCAAAAAGCCAGTGGGGTTCGAGCCAATCTGTTCCCTGGAGAAGGGGAGATGATGTTCCCCAGTACAGTTGAACTTTTAATTTCAAATGACACAAGCAAGATTGCTATTCATTTTTGTGGAACAGTCTTCTAATTCTGTGTTTTGTCTTTGTCTTTTTGACTTCCATCATATTCATAGTTTCTGCTGCCCTTGGGTGCTGGGAACACCCATAGGCATCCAAATAAACTTAGGTTTCCTGAAATCTGGTAAAACAAAGGACCATATTCTGGGAGGAGGCCCTATTCAAAAGCCACCAACCTTGCTTAATTCTCAAGACCAGTATTGCTCTTTTCTTACCTTAATTCTTTTAATGGCATGCCAGTTTATTGAATGACTAGGCCATTCATTTTAAATGCCTTCTACTTTTGTTTTAAACAAAAGCCAAGACCCCTGACCAGAAGAACAAGTTCTCCCTTTGTCCTCACTACAACAGGGACTTCTTCCTTTATTTGTGCTTAAGCTCCTTCTGTTTGAATTGCACCTGAAGTTTTGCAAGTCCCATGAGGTCCATAAACCTTACTGCGGTCAGATCACTTAGCAAATTTTTGCTATTTATTTGCTGAGGGAGCACCAGACTGCAAACACTATGCTATTTTTCCCCTGTTAGGTTAGCAACTGGATCCAAAATTGATTCAAGAGATTTTTTTTTCAGATGCTCAGTCATGCTAAATACCTACTGAGAATGAATTAATTTTTAAGGAACTAATCCCATGTCATTTAGCTTGCCAATACTTGTCATTTCTGTGAGTGAAGAACCTGCAATTGACTTTGAGAAGATTTTGATTGCTCAGCTATTTGTCATGTAGTCAAAACACTGTATCCATAGTCACTATACCACACTTGCTAACTGGAGAAACAAAACCAGGCTTCATCTTTTTCATTATCTTCATTCTTGATCTCAGCTTTTAAAGACCTTCATAAAATGTCATGGTTTGCATTCACAACTGATGGCAAGAGTTGTAATTAAACAAATAACTATTGCAATCACTATCTATTAAACATACCACATAACTGAGCTTGGAATATGACATCCACTAATATGAAAAAAATCAATTTTTAACAAGTCCTGTTTGAGTTATCCATTCATATAGAAAGAAAAAAAAAGATTTTCAGAAATTACTCATATTGGCTAGGAGGTGAAGAACTTGCTAATGTTTAAAGAGGAATCTTTATGGTATGATCTTCGTATGTTCAGTATTTATGGGTTCCAAAGAAATAAATATCAGCATGCTTGCAGACCCTCAATATATCACACCTAACTTTTCTTAATTAATATTTTCTTTTCCTGCAACTATATATTCAGAATTTCCTTTCTTGACTATTGTTTTAATGTTTTATGTATACGTGCATTTATTTATTTAGTGCAACTTTTATAACACTTCAATCAGTTGAAAAGTGATTATGAATTGCTGTTTCCTTCTTCATCAGACTGATGATTGCTTCATACTTTTTCTACTAAAAACATTAAAAAAACAGAATTAAAGGAATCACATTGAAAATGGATGCACGTTCCATTTATGCTAATTATTCAGAATGAAAAGTTTCCATTTCAGTGAGCCTCATTGGTATTCTGCAGTGAACTTGACTGGGAAAAAAGACAAGGAAATGGAGTTGTTAATCCGCCAACTGCTTTTAACTAGAAAAAGGATAGCAATTTAAATAATATTACATTGTTAATTTTTCTTTGCCTTGCGATTGTATGACTTAGTTCATCATAAAATAATTGGAAAGTCTCCTTCCATACTGCCAGGGGAATCTATGCAAAAGAACACTACTATCTGCTTCTCTTTCCTTGATTAATTCCAAATAGTGGAACACAAGTTATATAACAAAGAAACCTCAGTAGTTTGTGTGAATATATTGGCTCTTAAGCTCATGAGATTTTTTTTTTTAAATCATGGCTGCTGTGGTTAAATCTGTCAATATTTAACGGTGCCCATGACACCACGAAATATTCAGAAAACGTATGGAAAAGGGGCCTTGATAGATAAAGGAGGAAAGTTGAGAATCAAAGTGTGAAGCAAAATTACTTAGTAAAATAAGCAAAGAAAGGAAAGGCAGACATTCGCTGAAGCAGTTATTCATTTGGTCAAGGAAACTAAATCTGGCTGATTCCTAATGCTTACCTGTTGTAAGACTAATTTTTCCATGTACAAAATACTCTAGGGAATGGGTTTTTCTGCCCTCAGACCACAAGGTGGGAAAATATCTTTCTGTACAAGACTGAACCAACCATTTGTATTAGTTTTCATGCCATAAAATGCTTGAAATAAATGTTTCTTCTGTTATAAAATAATCTGTAAGTAAGAAACAGAAAAAATCATGTAAAGATTAAAGGTTTCAAACAGATTCACCGATTTATAATTTTTTATCCTGCCTTGTTATAAATAATTCAAAATAGCGAGAATGCTTAAGACTCCATCCTGCCCCCCCCCCCCNTGCCCCCCCCCCCCAATAACAACCCTATGAGGTTGGTTGGGCTGAGAGAATATGGCTGGCTCAAAGTCATCTAGCTATCTTTCTTGCCTAAAGCAGAACTAAAATTGATTTAATTTTAATCTATGTCATATTTTGATCTCATTTGTTTTTTCATCTCAAAATCCTGAGCTGGGCAGAAGGGCATAGTCTCAACAGATCAATGTACAGGTATAGTTCAAATATTTCATTCCATTTTCAAATTTCTTTTTTATTTTTATTTTTATTGAACTTTTTCACAATTTAAAAACTCATATACAATCTTAGCAGCATTATACATTACTTTTATACATTAGTTTGTAGCACACAAAGCCTTCCAAAACATCCTAAGTAAACTGAAAGGCCCAGCAGCTCTAGAAGAAAAAAATGGGAGTTCTTTACAACATACAGGGTAAGGATTGCAATAGCCACTACATAGAACAAACAGGCGGAAGACTAGAAGCAATGGATGGCTGCTACCAGTTCGGGCCTGATCTAGTGAACTGGTAGTTCCAGTGAGCAGTTGGTCCTATCCACCAACCCCTGCCCTTTCCTATCCTATATTTCCCTGGTTTTTAGCTCAGCTAATTCATGTGGCACAGTGGATTGCCACGCCTCAGCTGTTTTACTCACCAGCGCTGACATAGAAGGTAAGTTTTTAAGCTTAAAATGGGTGATTTTTGAATGCTTCATGTGCGTTCACCGAACTGGTTGTTAAATCAACTTCAGCCCACCACTGACTCGAAGAATATATCCATTAACTCCAATTAGGAATGAGAAGAAATGAAGAAAACCCCTTAATTTCACAACACAATAATAGATTTAACCATAGTTTCAACTGGGAAAGTGTGACCATCCTAGACCAAGCCAAATTAAAAAATGCTAGAAATTTCCTAGCAGCCTGGCACTCTGACAAATCAGCCATCAACAGGCAGCTAGATAGTAGCAAGATCTACAGACAGTTCAAAAGACACAATCAACAAGCCAAAAAAGGAACAAATATCAAAACACCTCACCAGCAATCACCACCTGGATGAGCAGAAATTAACACCAAGATTAAAATCATACCACAATGCAAGAAGCAAACAATACCCCAATCAAACTAACAGTAAACAACCCAACCAAGGAACCCCCAAACCACTCCCACACATGACAGGTTACAAGAATATAAAAGGAAATAAAACCTCATTCTCTTCCAACACTGAAGATGTTACCTAGTTTGGTAATGAAATGTCTGTAAGAAAACATCAAAGTTCAGAGAGCACCAAGAACCTCTAAATTTTATGCTTTCTTTCATTCATTAAATATGAATATAGAAGAAGAAATTATGAATTATCAAATTATCAACCAAGTGCAAAAATAATCTATAATTCCCAAGGAATCTAAATGACATTCCTACATTTTCTTAACAATGTTGCCTTCTTGGAGAAACAGAATACAGATAATCCTAAATACTTTAAATTGTAGTTTAGAGTGAACAAGGGTTCATATTTGGATAATAAAGCAAAGATTGTGACAGCTTTATAATATGAGACTAAATGGATCATATTAGATCAGTAGGAAGAAAAGCTCACCACAGTGCAGATTCATCACAGGTTTAGCTAGAAGGACTGGTTGTTCATCATCCTTTAAACAACTGTGATCATTAGCCTGTCATTTCAAATTCTTCATGGTCTAATAGCTGGCTGAGAGAGGTAGCCAGCTAAATAGCAGAATAACAGAACATTCCCACATGAGCTGAGATAGAGCTTTATTTGGCAGTTGATCTACCATCCTCAAAATCGTGCTAGCTTACTGTGGATGAAAAGAGAGCAGCTATTTGGTTTTATTTAATTACCATAGCTTACACTCCTAGTCCTTTGTTAGAGAGCAAAAAAAGAGTTTGGAATTGTAAGGAAGATGACCTTGACAGAAATATGCAAGAACTTTTGGTTCAACATAAAAAAAAAATCAAAAATGTCTAATTTGACTCCCATCTTGAGCAAAAGAGAATCAATTATCTATCTCCCCTATCAACTAGGCATCAAGGCCACCCTGAACAACAGCACTAGGCAGCAGTGGCCTGGGCTTCAACCTCAGCCTTCCTGCCACCACTGTCACTTGAAAGGGTCACCTTGCACCATTGTGCATCAAGTTGTGCAAGACTTGGGGGATGGCATGATTATCCTAAGAGCCCAGCACTCCCCAGGGTCTGCCACACACTTATCTTCAGGCAGTGTTCTCTCTCTGGCGAGAGCCCCAAGCCTACTAAGGCTGCTTCAAGTTGTATGAAGTCTTTGCTTTTGAAGCCACTACAGAGAATCCACTTCTGCAACCTGTAACAACCATATGGAATCACACACCATTCTTGGGCAATTTTTGGAGACTCCAGAGGCCATGCAAAAGTATGTTCCATTCTCGTGCAGCTACTGCAGACTCTGAAAATTAGGCGTTGTGGATCACCAACAGCCTGTGCAGATGGCAGCAGAATTGGACAGTGGGAAAGAATGGGGACCAGTACTGGAGTCTGGAGAGGACTTGGATGAGGATGCTGAGATGGGACTAGGACCATCTGGGAGTGGTGTGCTGACTCCGGAGCCTCCAGAGTCTGGCAGCAGTGAGGAACCAGGGCAAGAGCAACTGAGACAAAAGGGGCAACTTGGGAGTAAGGCTGGGAGGTGATTACCCCTCCCATAAGATATAAAGGAAAGGCAAAGGTGAAGAAACCTTTGTAGGAAGCAAAGTCATTCTTTCTGTTTGGATTAATCCTTGAAACTCTGTGTGGACTCTGTACTTCAGTTAGTTTTTTATAGTTCATTTGGCACTTTTGTTGTTGGCAGCAATTCAAAGGAGAGAAAGGTGAGTGCTTATCTTGAGGGGCTTTTGGAACACATTACAGGCTAGGAATGAACAATTATTTCAGCACTGAAATAAAACAAGAGTTGTTTTAACTAAGCGTGTGCTTAATTATGGTCACAGGAAGCCTTGGTCAGAACACTGGGTGAGAATGAAGCATGCTTTTGAGACTAATTTTTGTTGGGTGTTGGTGAATACCCAATGTTGGTATGTCAGCCCAAATGTCATAGTATGTCATGTTTGGCATATGTGTCATCTGTTCACATCACTGACCTCGGCAAAGAATACTGAAACATTTTTAAGTTCTAGGAAGCAGATAAATTTCAGAAATTTTCCTCTCCCTAATTCACTGGGGTATAACAACAAAAGGAAATTAAGCACAATCAGACTTTCAAGGTTCTATTACTATAGCCAATTCTGATAAAGAGTAGTGTTCCTGTGGGTTTGTCTGGTCTAGTTTGTGAAACTACTGGGCTGAGAGATGAAAGACCAATTTTATATGTGAAGATCTTGTTTTAATGGACATACAGAGACATTTCAGTAGTCTCCTTCAACTCATGCTCCACATCACATTTCATAGACCCATATATATGCAATTTTTATTATAAACAGTACAGAAAGTATTTATCATTTCCATTGTGTGGATTTATTTTTTACTTCCCAATCTAACCTTCAGCTCTGGTATTCTCTAGTGGCCTGTGAACCAGATGATAATGAGGCCTGACCCTGCTTATCTTCTTAAAGTAAATCATGGGCTATTTATTGCAACTTAAGTTACTGAAAGGGAAAAAGAAGGAACCAAGGGTAAGTAAATCATATTTATTTCAAAAGAAGATTTTTAAGAATGTTCTTAATGCTTACACTGAAATCTGTATCTTGAAAATATATATCTTAGGTTCTGGTTTCTGTTTCAAATAAACCTCTATTCAAAGAGCTGTCACACAGCTTGGGCTTCTCTAACCAGCCTTATCATAAAAGAGAAGAAAAAAGTTGGCAAAAAATGTTGAAGAGAAAAGAACTGTAAAGTATATTATTTGCACAGAAGAAACCATCTCGAGGGGATGATGATGATTGCCCATCAGGGTGTTGTAATAGAAATAAATCATATTCAAATACAGAGGCTAGATTACTGAGAAAAAAAGCTGGTTTTTTTTTCAGCTAAGCTAAACAAGCAAATAAAAATCCTAAACCAAAATTGGAATATTATTAGTGTTCTGTATAAAAATAGTTTCTCCAAATCCTCAATATGATTGGCTAAGAAAGCCGGCATAGGATTGGTTCACTAGGAACCAATCCAAAAGGAAGCTGCCAAAAGGCGGTTAAATCAAACTAATGTCATTGGCTCAAGCCGGCAGGCAAGCCGTATATAAAGGCTGCCGCGGCTAGAGCCAAACTGTTCCGTTTATATTTATTGTTGAAAATAAAGACTTTTACTGTTGGAACACAGTCTACCTCGCATTTTTCCAGACGGAACACTGGCAACGAGGATGGGAGACGTGAGACTGTGCATGCAGGAATTGAAACCCAGGCTGGAAGAGATGGCCGGAAATAATGCACCGCCCACACCCTTCAACCCCAATGAAGAGGATTGGGAATCCTACATAGACCGTTTCCAAATGTCCTTGGAAAGTAGCGAGATGGAAGAGATCTCAGACCCGTAAAGGGCTGTCTTCTTAACCGCATTGGGACCAACGATATCAAAATGGCCAAGGCATTGGCGAAGCCCAGAGACGTAAAGCAAAATGACCTGGCCCGAACTCCAGCGAAAATGTTGAAGCTCATTACGCACCAGTGGTGTCAAATCTCATCAAACGGCAGAATCCTACCGAAGGGACCAAAAAGAAGGCGAGAACATCGCTGATTTTGTGGCAGCCCTCCGACAACTGGGGGAGCATGTGATTCCTGAACTTAGATGAAGCCATGCGAGATCGAGTAGTATTGGGTTTAAAAGACTCTAATTTACAAAGTAAGTTGCTAAATAAACCCAACATAACCGTAGCCGAACAATCGCAGAAGCCACAGCTGCAGAAGCCGCTGAAAAAGTCAGTGGCCACAATGAAACAAATGAACACGAACAACGACGAAAGCGAGCCTAACCAGAGGGAAGAAGCAATTTCAGCACCACACACCATGAAGATTTTGACGAGACATCAGAATCCGGAGAGGAAGACGATGAGGTCCACCCCTATACGCCAAACAAAAAAAGGCGTGAAAAAAGAAATGGCGGGAATGCGCTGGTTGCAGAGGAAACCACCCTCGAGCCAATTGCAGATTCCTTGATGCCATCTGCAGAGCTTGTAAGAAAAGGAGACACATCGAGAAGGTCTGTAGGAATCGAAAAAATTACAGCCCTAACAGACGCAGTAACTCTCCCCCACAAGCTGAATCGAAACAAGCCGAGAGAAAGTGGGAGCGCAACAAACGAGCCAGTAACCAAGAAAAGACCCATCAAACTGTCACTATCGGAAGCGCTCAGACGGAAAGTGGAAAAAAAGTTAAGATAATCGTAAAAATCGAAGGCAGCCCCTGCGAGATGAGGTCGATTCAGGGTCTTTCCTGTCAATGGTGTCATGGACACAATCAAACAACTGGTCCCAAATATAAGCAAAAGAGCTCAGAAACAAAAATTAACCCTGAAGGACTACCAAGGGAATCGAATCCCCTGTGGTAGGTCTAGGACATTTCTGAGTTGCTTAACAGCAATGTCGAAGTCCTGCCTCTGACAATAGTCGACCGAGACCGACCCAGCCTCCTGGCATCGAATGTTCACACCATTGGGCATCGAATGACCGGAGTAGACCGAGTGCCACAACCGACCTGGGAGAAACCTGATCCACGAGTTCCAGGATGTTTTCGATGGCTCCCTAGGCAGGTATTGGGGGACCACAATTTCCTTTTAGTTTAGACCCCCAGGTGGCCCCTAGAAGATTAAAGGCCAGAACGAGTTGCCTTTGCATCTAAAGGCAAAAATAGAGGAACAATTGAACAAATAATTGACCAAGGGGTTTTTGGACCTG
Source organism: Laticauda laticaudata (assembly GCA_004320025.1). NCBI lineage: Eukaryota > Metazoa > Chordata > Lepidosauria > Squamata > Elapidae > Laticauda > Laticauda laticaudata. The sequence continues at coordinate 31,280 of BHFT01029826.1, read as the reverse complement.
TTGACCATGCTAAATGGGAGACGCCATAGTAACCCGTTAAACCTGATGGTCGGTACGCATCTGCGGAGACTAAAAGGCTACCCTGAACCCTGCGCTGCAACAAGCGCATACCCGGTGCCGTCGTACAACATTTGCTACGCTCATCGGGGGAGGAAAAACTTTTGCTAAACTAGAGTCTAGCACAAGCTTACCAACAGCTTCCAGTAGACCCCTTAACAGCTGAGACACGACAATAGTGACTCACAAAGGGGCATTCAAGTGTAACAGACTCCAGTTGGAGTGAGTGTGACCCCAGGCATTTTCCAAAGCCTCATGGAACGCCTATTAATGGAATAAAGGGGTCCTACATATTTTGACGAATGTCCTGATTTCGCCTAAAGATACGACCCAACTAGAAAAAAGACTAAAGAAATGTACTAACAAAATTCAGAGAATCCGGTCTGAACTTAAAAAAGAAAAATGCTGCTTAATGACTGATCGCGTCGAATTTCTGGGCTACTTAATTGATGGAGAGGGTATACACCCTACTGAAAAAAAAGTCAAGCCATTAAAGATGCACCACAGCAAAAACAAAACGGAATTGCAGGCATTTTTGGGTCTAATAATTTCTATAACGTATTCCTCCCCCACAAAGCAACAATAGCGGAACCATTACACCGTTTGCTGGATAAGAAACTAATTGGACTTGGGGTCATAGAGAGCAAAAAAGCATTCCAGAAAATAAAAAATTTATTAAACATCAAACACGTTCTTATCCAGTTTAGTAACACACTTCCATGATGGTAACCTGCAACGCCTCACCGTTTTGGAGTCGGTGCCATCCTGAGCCACCAATTGCCAGATGGAGAGAGGCACCCGTTGCTTATTACTCAAAGACTCTGTCGAAAACAGAACATAACTATAGTCAACTAGACAGAGAAGCCCTGGCAATCGTCGCCAGAGTGAAACGCTTCCACGAATACCTTTATGGAAGAATATTTTTGATTGTAATGGACCATAAACGTTACTAGGAATTCTGGGGAAACAAGCCTACACCGAACATTTTATCCCGCGAATGACTAGATGGTCAGAATTCCTAGCAGCATACTCTTACACATTGAACGCATCAACCGGGAAGCAAATCTCCCATGCAGACGCATTGAAGCAGAGCACCATTGCAATGACGAGGAAGACCCGGCGCCAACAATGACCACCCTGCAAATAGAAACATGCCCCGAACTACCATAATCTGCAAACGATGTCGCCAGAGCCACCGCAAAGGACCCAGTGACTGCCGCATATTAAACTGGGTAGGTAAAGGCTGCCGAAAACCAAAAAACTGAAAGCTTTAAACCTTTCCAGACAAGACAAAACCGAACTTTCCATTCAAAAAGGTTGTTTATTGTGGGGTGATCGGTAGTGATCCTCCTAAATTACAAACTAGAGTGTTGGTATGCTTCACGAAGGCCACCCTGCTTTGTAAAAATGAAAAAGCCTAGCTAGAAGCTATGTCTGGTGGCCTGGTATAGATAAAACATCGAATACTGGGTTATACCTTGTACTAAATGTAGAAAACCAGGCCTTCCCCACCACAAGCACCCATAAGGACTGGGAGACCCCCAGCGGCCCTGGTCTCGGATCCACATTGATTTCGCAGTCCTACTAGGGGACATACCTTTTTAATTGTTGTAGAGACTCATAAATTGGCTGGAAGTGTAGTAATGTCATCTATTACAACCGAGTGGTCATTAAACAACTTAACAAACTCTTTGCAACCATGGATTGCCGGACATCCTAGTGTCCGACAACGGGCCACAATTAACAGCCATCCAATTTGAACAAATACCTAGCCTCCCTAGGTATAACGCCATGCCTAACTGCCCTGGCCCACCGCTGCAAATGGGAGGTGGAGAGAATGGTCAGGTTTACCAAAGAGGGTTTAGAGAAAATGGACCTTGGGGATTCCAGGATAAATTAACCGCCTACTCACCCTCCAACATATCACCTGTACACACCCCGCGGATATGGGAAGAAAACTTAGATCGCAATAGACAGGTTGCACCCAAATTAACACCTGGAAAGACCCCCGACTCCTCCAGCCATTTTGAACATTTGAAAATCGGCGACCTAGTCTACGCAAAAAATTTCACCGGGACCCCTTATGGCTTCCAGGCACAATCACACAAATCACAGGCCCCCGGTCCTACCAGACTAACCGTAGACGATGGAAGGAATGGAAGTGGCACACATAGACCAGCTTCGTTCCAAAACATTGAAAAAAATCAAACTCACAATACAAATAATAAAAAACAACGAAAATAAAACTAAAGAAGGGGGGGAAATACAAAAAAATAATAAAGAACTTTTTAAATATAAACAGAATATCTGAACAAATCAAAAAGAGCAAAAAGGAAACTTACGTTAGATGAGACTTGCGGGAAAAATCCAGACGAAGGGGCCAGCCAAGCCAGCTCGACCTGCCCGGAGAAAACCAGGAGGGAGCGGCGAAACCACCGACCTGAGAAACTCAAGCGGTAGCAAAATGGCCGACTCACCCTTCCAGGCAGTTCCATGGAGAAGAGCCAGAGAGACAGCAACCCCATCCAACCGGTTGAAGTCTCCAGGAAAATGAAACCGCGCAAAGTCCAGTAGAATCAAGAAGAGCCCACCTACCTGCGGACTACGTCATCACGTAGGACTAAACCAAGAGGGGAGGGTTGTTCTGTATAAAAATAGCTTGCTCCAAAATCCTCTAATATGATTGGCTAAGAAGCTGGCATAGGGATTGGTTCACTAGGAACCAATCCAAAGGAGCCGCCAAAGGCGTTAAATCAAACTAATGTCATTGGCTACAACGCCAGCAGCAAGCCGTATATAAAGGCTGCGCGGCTAGAGCCAAACTGTTCCTTATATTTACTGTTGAAAATAAAGACTTTTACTGTTGGAAACCCGGCCTACCCACGTGTTTTTCCGGACGGAACAATTAGTGCTTCGGTTTAAAGGATGAGAATGCAGACATAAACAGAAAGAAACAGAAGGTACTACTGAAATACAGTAATCTTTTAGTATTAGTCTAGGAACGACAAGGGAAATATACTTTATGGTACTATGGGAATGCACACTGTGCAGAATATTATGGCAAACCAATTAGAAATTTCAAAGAAAAAATATACTACAACAGTGCTGTGAGAATCCTAGGACCCTGCCCCAGAAAGATTGGTGTCAACCTCCCACAGATCAACCAAACACGAAACATGGCAAGATAAGCCAACTTTATTAAAAACCCGCATGAACAGAATCTTCCAAAACAAGGCACACATTTTTCACCACCACTTTTAACTGCTTGATCCATTAGGGTCCTTCCTAAGTTTGCTCCTCTGACTGTCAAGCAATTGTTACTCCTGCTCTCCTATCTGATTGTTTCCAAGGTAGCATCGCTTTCCCTCTGTCCCCAGGGTCATTCATACATTCCACTTAAACCATTTTATATCAATTGAAAACTTATTAAAACTCAGATAAGAAGTTCAACCTAGATGCATTTACTGACTATAAAATAATCTCTGAATCAAAGGATTGGAAATGGTTAATATAGTACTTTTTTTTTTAAAGGATTGGGAGGTTGTGTTACAAATCAAGTGACTGGAATATTGGAAAATCCAGCATTGCTGTATTGTACTTTCTTATTCTTTTGACTATTAAAAGCAATAGGTATAGTTAAAGTTAGCTTAACAAGGAGTGCCTATTTGGATTATTTCTGTCAGGTGTGAACAACCAGGTCTACACATAAAGAATTCAATTAGCTGATTAATTGCCCATATATAGAAATCTTCTCAGACTAGTAATTTGCACCTGAGTGGGACTTGATAGGATTCAATAGCATTCAAGGAGGGTCAGATATTGCTATCATGTGCCCATGTAGGGATTCTAGACTAAGTCCATGTTTAACTCCTCACCCTGGCTCTGGCTCAGCCAGTCTCTCTTCTACAATTTCACCCCAAGTGATTTATTGTGCCTTTTAGAATAACCTAATCATCCTTGTGCCAAGACAATTATAACAAGGATAGACTTTATGTTGCTTCAGGTATGGCTGGCTGAAATTATTAAGTTGCTATAACTCAATAATAGGAAAACATCCTGTAACTTCTTTAATTCTATCTGGCATGCTTCTAATTGATTACATTGATAATCTTGGGCTATTATAATTTCCAATCCCATCTTTTTGATCCCACAATCATGTCTCCTTCTTCTCTGATAATGAACTTGACATCCTTCCAGCTTCATATGGTTTCGAGATTCATGGCCCTTAATTTTTTTTCACATTTAAATCAGGTATTTTAATTTTCTGTGTAATAGTAACATCATTATAACAATTCTTCTTCTTTGCCATGATAAGCACCAGTTTGCAGAATGCTTTCTCTATATACCTCAATTATTTCTATTTTATGATATAATTTCATTTTACTTTATTTAGCTTTATTTTTGTATGCATATTCTGCTGGATAAAGCAACACCCACATTAATAAGAAGGACTGTTTTTGTGGAAAAAGAATCAATATATGTATTTGCCATCACCCTATAATGGGTAATCTATTCTTGCTATGATTTTAGCATGTGTCAAAAATGAAGTAATAATTTGTTGGATGCAGATAAAATCACTAATTACAGAAAAGCTCCTAACCAGTGGTGGGATTCAAAATGTTTTATTATCGGTTCTGTGGGCATGGTTTGGGAGGCATGGCAGGGGAAGGATATTGTAAAATCTCCATTCCCTCCCCACTCTTGGGGGAAGGTTACTGCAAAATTCCATTCCCTCCGGACCTCACTAACCTGTTTTCCAGCTCCATTCTCCTGTGCAGGATAACAAAAGAAGACCCAGCCGATCAGCTGGGACTCAGGAGGCAGAGAATAGACGGGGTTGAGGCCAGTCAGAGATGGTATTTGCCAATTCTCTGAACTACTCAAAATTTCTGCTACCAGTTCTCCAGAACTGGTCAGAACCTGCTGAATCCCACCTCTGCACCTTACCAGAAATGGTATACAGCAGGTTCTGACCAGTTCTGGAGAGCCAGTAGTGGAAATTTTGAATAGTTCGGAGAACTGGCAAATACTATCTCTGACTGGAGATTTTACAGTATCCTTCCCCCTGCCACGCCCATCAAGCCACACCCACAGAACCGGTAGTAAAAAAAATTGAATCCCACCACTGCTCCTTACCATATCTAGTAGTCCTTGCATAGACTGAAAAATTATTATATAAGTTTGAAAGAGTACTAATAAACACACTTTAGGATCAAGACATACAAAAGGTAGGGATACTTTCTATAAAAAGTATCATCTTCCACACATTGAGATCTTGAATTAAATAGTTTTGAATTAAATTGAATTGCTAAAATACCTTCTTGAAACCAGATGGATGGGGGGGAAGTACATTTTAATCAGATTTAGCCTGTTTGCAATCTAATCTTTTTCATTTTCTGAACAAACTATGTTTGTAAAAGCAGGTCAAATACCAACACAGAGAAAAGAAAATAGGATAAGATGACAAGCTTTGTGTCTCTGTTGTTTTTGCATTTACCTCAACAGGATCACCCAGTTCAAATTTAGCATCTTTGGTAAAATGCTAGTAGAAATCATCAGTTACCATATTTAATAAATGTTATTTTGCTGCTCCAACATACTCACTTCTAAATTTTGTCTGCCATTTATGTTAGTATACCATACAATTGGATTGTTTTCTTTAAAAAAAAAATAGCTGACTTTGAGGCCTTGAAGGGATATATTTAGTTTTGCTATATTTAGTTTGACTTTGCCAGCCTTGAAGAGGGAAAACCTGCAAAAAAAATGTTCAAAAGCTGAATAAATGTTATCAACCTATTGACCTAGCCTGTTTTTTTTAATTAGTGAGACTCTTATAGTCATTTTTAATTTTAAAACAAGAAACACATCCTGAGAAAGCATCTTTAAGTGGATTTTTATTGATTATTATTACAGTAATTAATTACTATATTACTTTTTCATCCATTGAAGTGCTTACACAAGATAAAATACATCAAACTATTATAAAGGTTTCTATTTGTATCATAGCAGCTATAGTAAAAAATGCATTCCTACTTATACTTAAAAGCCTTGGGAAAATGAAAATGTTCTCCTACTCCAGAACAGACATTATACAAGAACTAGGCCAACTGTTAAAGAATGATATTAATGGTAATGTTACCACCAAAGAATTGCTATCTCTAACCCCTTTACAGCAAACTCCTAAATATCTTTGTAATTGGTAATCAGATAGATTATTTCAGAGGAAGTTGATCTTTAAGTATCTTTGTTAGTAGTCATTCAAGTATTTTAATATATAAATTAATGTTTTGAATGATGTTCAGAGACAAATGAAAAATCACTGCAATTCTTTCACAGTTGGTGACATATTCCATATGAATAGTTCCAGGAAGTTTCTGAGAAGCTTTCAAAGCCGTTGTTTATACATGTACTGCATCAAATAATATCTTTATTTAGAAGAAAGAGCTAGTTAGTATAGTAACTATAACTAATAAATTTATTTAATAAATAAATTTGTACCATGATAATCATTTCAGTCTCTAAAAAGACAACACCAAAATTGAATGCATCCCAGACCAAGACAGTACAACTCAAAAATTCTCATTGTGTCCATTTTTGACAAAATTCCATAGTTTTAATTGCTGATTTCTAAATGTCTTCAGTCAGTCTCTAGATCAGAAACTTGCTGAATATTTCCATGAAATGTGGTATCTACAGTATATAATTACATCTATAGGAGTTAACTATTTCCATTACATGGAATAATGCAATGTAGAATTTAAGAGGAGTAAATAAAAACTAGCTCCAGTGTATAAGGAGAAAAACAATCAAAGATAGGGGGAAATATGTCATGCCCAAGAAGTGGGCCCAGGGATACCAGCAGATTGGGCTGGAGAAACTTAAATCTTTAGTTTCCAAAATGTGACACTATCAGATTATTCCTCTATCATTACAGAACTTCCCAACCAACAAAGGTTTTAGAAAGTGTGACAGACCACACCAGAAAATTACAAAATTCCTGTATTCTACAAGTTAGGAGCAAAAAGGCCAGTAATGCAAAAAGGACAGCAGCTGTACATTCTCAACCAGGAGAGGATTCAGACAATGTGCCAATCACCACTTCATTGCTGGAACTAGCCATCTCCATGCACTGTGGTTTTTTGTTTCTTTTTTTTTTGAAATTTTTATTTGGGTTTTCACAAAAAAAAAACCATAATACAAATAAAACATATTTGTCTGAAAATAGCATGGTCCCGGGTTACACTTCTTCATACAGACACAAACTCAATGTCATGCTCATTTTTATGTTCTATTCCATATCTTATTAGTTTTACATTTTCTACATAGTTTTTCTCCTCTCTTAATTTTCTCAATTTTATCTCATTTCAGTTCAAATCATTATAGTTTTGTCTGTCCTGTTTCAATTTCTTATTTTCTTTTCTCATTAAATAAATTTTCTCCTGTAGTTACTAATTGGAGTATGACACCTTTATATCTTTTAATGTTATCCATTCAACTCTTATTTGAGCTTCAATATATACCTTAAGGTTATAACATTCAATATAATACATAACTTCCAATCGAATTCTGCTTGGTACATTTTATAATACACACTAAATTCTTTTAAAAATAAGAAAGAAAGATTGTAAATATTTGTAATTATAAACCCTCATTCCATTCCAATTCAGTTCTATCATTAATATTCATTAAAATCTTAACATCTTTAACATTACTTTTCAATTAAATATCATACTTCCTTGGGAACACTATAAGCTTCCGTAATTAATTTTTCTCCTATTTCTCTTCCTTATATTTTATAAAACATTAAATAATTAAAATGTTCCCATCCTTTCCTAATTCAGTTCTCTCATTCATTTTATTTCATTTGTTTATTAACAAACATTTCACTAGATTACATAACTATTTTATCCATCATTTTAATCATACATTGTTTCATATTTTCTAAAATTATTTTTATTTCTAATATAACAATACTATCTTATGTACCTTTGCAGAATCCCTTTTTCAATTAAATTTCACCCATTATCTCTAAATAGGCCCTGTTTTCTCCATATCTTGTTTCTGCCTTTATAACTTCTCCTTTCCTTTCTTCCCTCTCTTCTTTTCCCTCCCATTTTTACCCCTTTGTCTCTCTAGTTCTAATTCTCTTTTCGGTATTCCTCTCTTCTGTGCTTTCTAATATTATACTTATTTTCAAGTTATTATCCTTTTCTTGGTTGTTTTTTCAAATTTTAAACTTTTCATTCTCTTTCCCCCCTTTCCTTTTTTTCCCCACATAAAAATTACTTGTTCATTAAGATGCTTCTTCTTTGTCCAAGTCTTCTTGTTCTGCAGTCATTTCTTGTTGTTTCTCATAGTTCGAGATCTCCATCTCTAAGAATTGAAATACGAAGTCAAAAGAACCTCTCCTTCTTGTGCATCTTCTTTGTATTTTTTAAGTTCCATTTTCAGTTCATCTAAAAGTAGTGCCATTTTAAACACTTAAACAACCACCCAATTGATTTTAGTCATTCAAATGAAATAACCAAAAATCCAGAGATCACCAAATAATCCAAATACTCCAAGCTGTTTCTTCAGCTTCTTTTTCCACTTTCTCTTCCTGGGGTTCTACTATTTTGTTGCCAAGTTTCAGTTAAAATGTATCTTTTAGAAGTCTTGTTGAGGTTTTACTGTAAATTCCTTTTAATTCCAGGCAGTCTCCTCCCTTTTTTCCCAGATCCTGCCCTTTTATTCTTTTTCTCTCCTTTCCTGCTTTTAAAAGGTTTTAAGTATCCAGAAATCTTATTATCCCTTTTGACATTTTATTTCAGCTTAAATTGCCTATTGATGTCAAAGTGGATTTTTTTTCCAATTTCTTATTTAGATCTTTTAGCTGTCAGTATAGGGGAAAAGGAGAGAAGAAAAAAAAAACAAATCCTTTCCCTTTTTCTCTATCCTTCGCTGCTTCAAAATCTTCTTTGGGAACATGTTACTTTTTTTTTTTTAGTTTAAATTCCAGGGTACCTTAGTTGTTGCTTTGCAGTTTAACCAGTCAACCAAAACTTTCTCTTCTTATCTTCCTCCTGCACATTCTTTCTTGGTCAAGTTCTTCTGAGGTGGCCATTCTGACCACCGCGTGCAACCGCCTTCGGACAAGGTGAGTAATGGCCAGCGTGAGATAGGAACGAGATGCCACCTCTTCCTCAACCCTGCTGGCAGTCTCCCCCCTCTTCACCACCTCTATGGGGTGGCTTAGCCCTGAAACCAGCCGGCTTGGGGTGGTCCAGCAGCGAGCACGGATCAAAACAGTGCATGATCGTGGTTTAAGTCTGTCCGTGAAGAGGCTCAAACCGTAAGTCCCATACACTGTGTTTTGTATCTCTGATTCCTGTTAATGTCTTGACCTGAGCTTTTTCCTTTCTCAGACTTTGGCTTACCCGTTGGCATTCCAAGATTATGCTATGCTCTCAATGTCAGACCATTTAACTTATCTGACATCTCTTTGGACCTTAGGAAGCTCATCATGTGCTGCTTACTTCTAAGCTGTGACTCAAGCACACCCTGACATCTGCTTGGTGCCAACTTCCAAGAAAATCTTGCATACACATCCTGCCTGGCAGGTGCTGCTCCAGCATTCATCCTTGCTTCAAAAGCAGGGCTGCAAAAAAGGCAACACATGAAGAAGAGATGTGATGGATCGAAGGAATGAAGAATTGCAAGTTTAGGAAAACTATAGTAAAAGTTAATGGTATGAAGTAAAAAGGTAAAGGTTTCCCTATCAGTCATGTCTGACTCTAGGACATGATGCTTATCTCCATTTCTTGGCCAAGGGAGCCAGGAAAAACAATTTCCATGGTCATGTGGTCAGAGTGGCTGTATGCCAGAGATGCACAGAACATAGTTGCATTCCTACTGAACTGGTACATATTAATCTTATTGCATTTGTATACTTTCAAACTGTTAGGTGGGCAGGAGCTGGGGCAAGTAATGGGAGCTCATGCCATTGCATGGAGCTTGGGTCTCAAACCCTGTCAGGTTTCTAGCTGAGAAGCTCAACATATTTAAGTGCTGAGCCATCGGGCCCCTGGTGTGAAGTAGATTTAGCTATATTTCCTTTTGTTATCTCATACCTTTAATTGCCTATTGCATTTGTTTACTATTAGTTACTTCCTTTTTGAGCATCTTTATTGAAAACCAATGGCTTGCATATTGATTTCACAGTGCTGCACTAAATAAAATAGTCCAGATTTACTTTAATTTCAAGCACATTCACAAAATTTAAGAAAAGTATTTCATATTTTAAGATATGCATCATCAAAGCAGGGATGTATATTTTTATAACTAATTTTTCCTCTTATGCAGTAAATTAATTAATTGATATCCATCGTGCTATAGTAACAATCAGTTATATATTCTTAAATAGCAGGTACATTTAAATCCATGTACTTGTCTGGATATATATCCACTTACAGACAATATTTATCTGCCTTCTTGAAATGCATAGAGTATAATTGGAAATCTACTTTATGACTTTGGTAAAAGATTGTGTCTAACACAGGTTTTTTTTTTCTTAAACATAGAAAACCATTTAACAGTAGGGGAAAAATATAAATTTGTGATTCAATCAGGATATTTTATATTACTACTTGTGTGACTATTGTTTTAAAAACATTTTCTAGTCATTTGAGATGATAAAAGAGAATTTTCACTGTATTATAACAGCCTCCTTCATATAGCAATACAACATTAAGAAATTACTTCATCAACATTTTAAGGCTGCATTTTAGGTTCTGCCTAGTTACATTAGCGTCACACACATCTATTTTCTTGAACAAACAGATTTCCAGAAATAGAAACCCAGTGAATTTTCGTGCCAATTTTAGCTTACTTTTGTCATTGCTCATACATAGCCCACCAGAAGAGATTTCCATAGCACACCAGAAAATTGGGATATATAATCTATAGTTTTTCATGCATTCCCCATGCTAAAATGATTTTATGGTTTGGCAGGCTTGCTTACCAGGCACATAAGTATCTTATCTGGGCTATTTTTATGCAGTAAATTTTATAACTGCTATGTACCAGCCAGAGATATCATGGAATAGAAGTCCAAAGCAAGTATTTAGTTTGGTCAGCAACCATAATATTTGAAGGATTTGAAGGATTTTCTCACTGCCCCATTGGTATCACATCAGCAGCAATATCTTGGCGTACCAAGTTAAAATGGGATAAAAACACATCAAAAACAAAAAATAAATAGGGGAAAAATCAAGTAAGACCACCATATGTAGTAGCAATATACAGGGAAAATAACTCAGTTATTAAATATAGCATCAAATCTTGATCATACAGCCCCTTATTGTTCAGTTTAGCATTCCATCAGTATACCACTGATTCAAATATGAAAGCAAATACATATACTCAATCCATCAAAAGTGAAATAATTATTTTACTTAATTTTTCACTTCAGTTATTATTTTGTACTGATGGGATCCAAAATATTAATATATTAATATTAATATATAGTGACATCTTTGAATATTATTATTCCTCCCCAGATTGTATTAACACATTTGCAAACATTTGAATAGGATAAATTGGCTAGCAATGGGCTGTGTTTTCATAAATATTTTCTGGAGACATGCTAATTCTAAAGGGAAATGTAATCAGCTCTATATGTAGCGACAGAAATAATGTAGTTTCTGAAGGTTCCCTAGCTGTCACTGATACTACAGACCCGTGTCTATAACATAATAAATTTCTGGACCATTTTCATGTGTCTTTCTGCTTATGGAATTAATATAAGACTATTTTTGAAAAGAGGAGGGAAATCTCATCATGTGCTTTATAAAGGAACAAACCTTTAAATGTGTATTCTGGGGTCTCTCTCTCTCTCTCTCTCTCCCCTCTGTGTGTGTGTGTGTGTGTGTGTGTGTGTTGATATATCATAGGATGTGTGCTCTGCTTTGTTCTGAAATTTCATTGGCTATTTTAACCTGTGGCTTCTTCCTGTTGTTTGTAGTGTGTTGTATAACAGAGTTATCAAGGCTAGTAGTTTAAGTGTTAGACTAAGAGAAGATGACTCATATTCAGGTTCCAGTTCTTAGCCAGACAAATTCACAGGATAACTCTGGGATACTCTCTCTCTCAACCAACCAACAGCCAACCCACCAACCTATCCCACAGAATCATAACTATGAGAACAATAAGAGGAGGAAGCACTGCATATGCCACTTTGAGATGGGATAGAGATGCCAGCAATAAATCAACTAATCCATGTTGTGTGATATGGTGGTTAATGTGTTGGATTCAGATCAGGAAGACTCTATTTCAAATCCATCTTCAGTCATGGAAGCACAGTCTTGGAAGCAGGTGACATTTTAGTTCACTCTTTTCTTTAGTTCCAATCTACCTTATAGGTTTTGTTGTATGACAATAGGAAAAAGAGTGCTCTATCTTCTACTTTGAGGTTCTAAAAGAAAGACTGGAAGTAATAAGTAGGTAAATAAACAAATAAACAAACAACAAGCAACTGTTTTATCCAATACTTCATATTGAATAAGATAAGATATCTTATCCTCATAAGTACTCTGCTGTATCATTATGTAGTTCACTAATCTACAATTAGACATTTATTTAAGGATAGTTTTATAGCATAGATATTGCCTCAGTGCAATATCAGGGCAAATGATCTATTGTTTTTTGGCAGTATGATGTATAGGAAGGACAATCTACTTTACCACAGATCAACTAATACAAGCATCTCAGCCAGATTCAGGGTCACTGAAGCTACTCTGCATCAATCTGTTCCTATTTTTATAGTATAGTAACCTAGACTTCTGAATCTATAACCCATAACTTCATATCCAAGGATGAATTTGGGCAGTCTATATAAACCTGCATGTTCTATGGTGACCCAACAAGCTTTAGTGTTATTTTAGATTTATGTTTTACCATTATGTGTAGAAAAGGATAACTAACATTTAATGAAGGTGGCCTATCTGTAGGTAGAGTAATAATGCATAGGAGAGAAAGCATACCTTGAACAGCAGATCAATTTGCTAAGTAGGGTTTTGTCTATAATAGGAAATAATAGCATCCTATACCATATTTTGCAGTTCTCAAATCATTGGGAAACCGATTACATGTACTATTAAACTCATGTAAAAAGGGTACCATTAATATATTTATTAGTGTTTCCAAGAAACAGATCAATATTCAAGAAGGAATCTGTGTTAAACAAAGCATTCAGTGCAAATATGGAAAAATCAATTAAGTGAAAGATAAAATGTCTATCTTGTTAATTATATACTGGGTTTAAAACTGTGTTTTTAACTGTATTTTTATTACTCTGTTGATTTTTAAATTTAAATTAAACCTGAGCTATTTGCATAGCAATAATCTACACTGTTATATTTAGTAGAGGTTTAATTGTCTTCCTTTAAAATATAAAGATATTCAATCAATTTATTTTGCCTAGGAAAGTGTAAAAGCTAGTGCTAAAAAGCTGAAGGGAAACTATAGCATGAGTTTGGGGAATTATCTCACATTCAGTGTTGGGTCTATTTAAAATTAGAGTTAAGATAGGTGGATAAAATTCACTCCTGCTGAAAAGAGCCCAGATATCTCAGGTCTCTTTCTATGCCATGTAAGCTGAAAAGAGTTTTGATGATGATGATGATGATGATGATGATGATGATGATGATGATGACGACGACAATAAGGATATGAAGGGCAGTTGAAAAACAATGGACCAATGAGGAAGCGGACCAGTTGTCCATGGGTCTCAGAACATCCTTCAGGAAATAGGAACCTGCTTTATACTGAGTCAAGCTACTGATCTATCTTATCTCAGTATCATCTAGGCAGGAAATATCCATGGTTTGAACTCAAACTCATTTTTTTGCTACACTTAGGGTCGGATCATGAAACCTTAAACATGAAACCAGGTGATCAACTGCTGTGTTTCCATACAACAGAACAGAACAGAATAGAATAGAATAGAATAGAATAGAATAGAATAGAATAGAATACTTTATTGGCCAAGTGCGTTTAGACACCTAAGGAATTTTTCTCTGGGACATAAGCTCTCAGTGTACATACAAACAACAAAGTAATACAATCATAAGATACTAGTAAGAGAAAGTAGTAGAAAAGATGAGAAGGATAATAATAATAATTAGCTAATTATTATTATTATTTGAAAAAATAAAGCCATAATACATGAGTAAATATCCTACAGTGCTGTGAGAATTAGGTTTCAGTGGAGTGATGGCACAAAGAAAAAACTGTATCTAGTTGTTTTGGCATGCAGTGCTCTATAGTAGTGTTTCTGAGGGGAGGAGTTGAAACAGTTGAAATTTTGAAGGGATTCAAATGAAGGCAAAGTTGTTTCAGTAAATGGTTCTAACATTCTGACACCTCTTTTCCCAGGAGCAGCAACTCATATTTATACACTGTAATGTTTCTGTTGGCTTGATATAGATTTTATGGTTATATTTATCACTGCTGAGTGTAAGACCCAAGACTGCTGAGTGTACCACCTCAAGATTATACAAATCAGAAAAAAAAAACATGTTTAAAAATTTAAATGCTTTGGATTTAGTTCCAGATATCTAGCCTGTTCTCTGATAATTTCCACATTCATCAAGTGGTGTCCAATGTAGAATTATGTGAATCAGGCATTTTCCCATAATGTAAATATGAAACCACAATCTCACAAGCAGCAATAATAATCTTACTACAAGCTATTAGTAGATAACTGAAGCGTTTCCTCTGAACTGGAGAAAGTACATCAACTTATAAGTGAAGACACTTTATTTCAAATTTATTTTCAGAAGGTCATCTGATAACTCAACAGCTACAGGGGAAAAAGAGAGAAGTGCTTAGGACAAAATATAATTTGATTTTGGAGCAGTGATGGACTCAGTAGACCAGATTTAGCTGGCCAAGCTTGCACATTTAGGTGGTGAATGCTCCCACAGAAATCCCTATCCTTTCATAAAGTCTGTCCTTATTCTGTCCCATCACTGAGGAACTCCAATGCTTCTGCCCAGTCCCTTCTAAAGTGGAGAGCACTGAGAACCTTAAAGTCCATGCCTTTCCTGTCAAAGACCATGAGGGCTAAAATAACCTGGAACCTTGAGGCATGATTTCCAAGTGGGAAAAGGAAGACCAGGCTCTTGGTAACTATTTTATCTTCAAATAAGTGTTCCATAGAGTTTTATTTAACAAAATTTATTGAAAGAGTACAGGAGAAAAAAATACACATTTCAGCAATTAGATTCATCTTACATTAGAACTTGACTGGTTTTTTTAGTTCATTAGTGTGGATCTTTTCATAATAATTTTCAATTCAACTTGCACTTGCTGTTCCTTTTCCAAAGAATTGAGGAATATGTAAAGAGTTTTTTTCTGAATATTTCTCTAGCTCTAAACGCCACTACATAGGGTGAATCCTCAACTGTCATTTTAAATTTTGCTGAGACATTTGGGTCTTGTCTCATGCTTTCCTCTGAAGAAAGATAAGAGATGAAACTGTATTGCTCATTTGTTGGAAATGTGATAATTAATGTGATAATAATTAAGTATTGGAACTTAATCTAATAATAATCTGTGGTTCTGTCCAGTGCTTAGTTTGTTGTTTTAAAAGTTAAAATAGAAAATACTTTCAGTATAAAATTAATAATCAAAATTTACTCCTACGCTAGTTAGAATATGAAATGCTTCATTCAAGTCAAGGTTGTAGGAAGAGCAAAAAATGAATTTTCACTTCTGTAAGTATTTATATATGATTTAATAAAATTAATTGATTACTGAATTAATAATTCTAATTCTTGACTAACTTTCACAACACCCGGAACTCTAAAATATATCACTAAGAACATTTATTCTATTCTATTTCAACAGATGAATAAGCAGGATATGACTGTATGCCGAAGTCAATTATCTTTTAAGTTTGAGTGCTGATTGAATTCTTTTCTTGTAGCAGGAAATCTAGAATAACGGTTCTCCATTTTGTTGGTATTAACTGCCCACATGCATTAAGAGTTGGTAGTATAAGATTGATTATAATTGAATTATAAATTTAGTACAGAGGAACATCAATTTGGCAGAATGGCTGAGGGATGAAATACATTTCCCAAGCATTGATAGCTGACAATGTTCTTAGCATATTATCTTATGCCCATAGCTACAGTAAGACAATTGTCAGTTAAAACACAAACAAACTCATAAGAAGGATAGTGCACACCAATGATTGGACATTATAGCAAATACATAAAATGAAAAAAAACAACACCCTATTTATTGCCTAGTGTTTTCAACTGATTAAAACAGCAGGCTATAGGCCTTCACATTTTCCAATTCAAAACCTTTCTTCTGTTTCTGTTGTGTTGTATCTGCCCCAAACAAGCAAACAAAAGACACATTAGATTGTGAACATTTAAATAAATATTCATGCGAATGAGGAAGCTTCAAAACATGCACAATACATACATTTAAGTATATTTATAATATAAATAATACATTGTTCTGTTTGTTTCTCTTTGATTTATACAACTATTGTAACTGTTTCTGCCTGCTTTGAAAATAAAATATTTATTTCATAACAAAATATATCTTTTTTTCTCCCAAGCAAAAATCCAGATTGCTTTTAATGTAGAAATTCATCTAGTTGTGGGGTTTGAGAAAATAAATATCATAACACACATTCTTTCATCAATCATGTCAAATAAATTATGCAGAAAATATTTCTGTAGACATAAATACAAGTGTATACATATATACATGACAGATGTACAAGTGTAAAATAACTTTTATTTTTCCTATGATCATCTTTCTGTTCAATCACATGTCAACATATTTCATATGACTTCCTAGAGAGATAATTGTAGGAAAAGTAAAAATCATGTGAGAAGCTTTGAGAAACTTTTAAAAAGGAAATTTTCGTGGATTTAAGGTGATACAGGTGTATCAGAGTGGTATTCAGCAGGTTCTGACTAGTTCTAGAGAACCGGTAGCAGAAATTTTGAGTAGTTTGGAGAACTGGCAAATACCACCTCTGGCTCCACCCCCATTTATTCTCTGCCTCCCAAGTCCCAGCCTGATCAGCTGGGTCTTCTTTTGTTGCCCTGCACAGGAGAACAGAACTGGAAAGCAGACTAGTGGGGTGGGGAGGGAATGGGATTTTGCAGTTACGTTCCCCCAGGAGTGGGGAGGGAATGGGGATTTTGCAGTATCCTTCCCTTGCCACACCCACCAAGCCACACCCACAGGACTGGTAGTAAAAAAAATTTTGAATCCCACCAATGAAATGTATGATTCCTGGTGGCACAGTGGTTAGAATGAAATTTTGCAGGCTAACTCTGTCCACAGTCTGGATTTCAATTCTGACAGGGCTCAAGGTTGACTCAGCCTTCCATCCTTCTGAGGCCAGTAAAATAGGGCCCAGATTGTTGGTGGCAATATGTTGACATTGCAAACTTCTCAGAGTATGTGCTCAGACTAAGTGCTATTGCTGTAAAATAGAACAGGTGAATCGGCAGCCTGCTGCACAGAAATTAGTATAGTTAACTATAGTCTTTCTATATCATTTGTTAACCGTGCACAACCATGACAAAGTTGGTCCTGGTTCAAAAACGAGGGCTTAGTGCTGCGAGTTAAGGCAAACTGGATTTCTTTTAATGAGATTTTCCATGAAAGTTTTGGAAAAGGGGTAGTATTTATTTAATAGACCTTTACCCTGACTTTTATTACTTTATAAGTCAAGATAGCAGACATATATAACACTTCCTCCTCTTCCTGTTTTTCCAACAAGTGAAAAGTGAATTGAGCTGAAATAGAATCCCAAGCCCAAAGTCACCCAGTTGGCTTTATATCAAAGGTAGGACTAGAATTCAGTCTCCTGGTTTCTTATACAGTATATATACTGTAGATTGTGCTGTCAAAACACACATGCAAAGTAAAATGGAGCCTCATATTACATCATATATGTGTAAGACTCAGACTTGCACACATGTAAAGTTCATGACTTGGATTTGACTGGGCTGCCATTAAAATAATTAACTCTTTACTTAAATTATACATATCTTAGATCTTCACACGTAGCTGCAGAAGTCAGTTTATGCTGATATACTTGATGTCACAGTTCTGTTGCTTGATTTCTGATGAAAGATTATGTGAAAAGATCTGACTGGGACTCCATGCTATTAAACAAATGAATTTATACAGGTAGCCCTTGATTTACTATCACAACTGAGTCCAAAATTTCTGTTGCTAGGAAAGACAGTTGTTAAGTGAGTTTTGCCTTATTTTATGACCTTTCTTGCCGCAGCTGTTAAGTGAATCACTGTGTCAGGATTCCGGCAGGTAATCCCATCAGTCTCGAGCCAAACTTCCAAAACTTAAAAAGGATTTATTGGGAGTTAAAAGGTCTGGCATTGCTTGGGTGTAGCCAATTCTGAGACATGTCATTCATTGTCACCCTTGACCAGGGGTGGGATTCTACCTGGTCAGACTGATCCTATAGAACCAGTTGTTATGATTCTGTCCAGTTCGGAGAACTGGCAAATCATGCCCCTGGCTGGCCTCTCCCCTCCCCTCCCCACCCACTCACACCTTACCTGGCACGCGCGCCATCAAACTTGCCTGCTAAGTTGCTATTTTCACCTCCCCCCCCCCCCAAACATCAGCTGTTTCTGCTGTGCTGTGGAGATTTAGATTAGCTTAGAAGCAGGAAATCACTGGATTTTCTTGCTTTCTAGCTAATCTAAAAATAGAGCTGAACCTTCCTGAGGACTGAAGCTTTTATTTTGCAGTGTAGACTCAAGTAGCAGATGCAAAGATAGATCTCTGAGTGAATCTTTAATTCTTCAAGCAACTCAATATGTCTGCCTGCTTTGCCTGATTTGGGTAAAAGTTGCTCCTTTTTTAAAATAAAAAAACTCAATATTTACATAAATATTTATAATATTTACATATGAGCCACACCCAGCCAGTCACATGACAGCAAGCCACACTACCAGCCACATAGCCCACCAAGCCACACCCACAAATTAGGCCATGCCTACAGAACCATTGTTTAAGAAATTGAATCATCCCTGCCCTTGACCCTGTTTCCCCCACCCCCTGGGTGTATCATAATTCATATTCTCCAGTGGGACACATCCATAGCCAAGAGTCATCAATCATGATCTCCAGTTGGAATTTTGCACGGCAGAAACTTTGGTCACCTAGTTACTATCTTTGAAAACATTTGTGGAATGCAGTTTCGATTTTGCAAGCTGCTGCACTGCTCCCCCCTCCCTTTCTGTTGGCAACTATAAAAAGACCATAGACATATTTTATTAGTTGACACACTGCAGTTGCTAAATCAGTAATATGGTGGTTTAGTGAATCTGGCTTCCTTGTTGACTTTGCAAGTTTGCAAAAGGTGATGACATGACTCTGGGACACTGCTACCATCATAAATACATTCCAGTTACCAAGCATCGGAATTTAGATCACATGACCATGGGGGCTGCTGCAATAGTTGTAAGTGTGAAAGCAGTCATAAGTCATTTTTTTTTAGTGCTGTTGTCACTAAAAGAATGGTTGCAAGACAGGAACTACCTGCATTGTATCTCCATTCAGTCCAGACACATTTGACCTCAGATGTCATATTATATGTAGCTGTAGCTTAACACAAAAGCAAATTCTTCGATGAATTTTTTATTCATAATTTCTACATACTATGTGGACAGCTGTGGTTGGAATTAACACCAGCTATCAAAGATGAGTCTAAGAATGAGACTCTGCTACCTGCAGGATATCTGCTATCTACTTCTTTTCTTCAGAGACTGTTTATATCCCATCTGACTGTGATAGGTTATACTTTATTGCTATCCAACTTGCACAGCTTTTTGCCTGACTGAAGCATGTATAACATCCATGCTTATTAATTATTAAAGAGAGTTCTTATCAATTAATTTTACTGATTTCTGAGCTACCCCAGAAATATGTACATTATTGTTTTATGATCAAAACTTCGACATCATCTTCTGCAACAAATCCACCTTGTATAGTTGGATTTTATGAGCAGAGTAGATCAGTCAAGCCTTGCCTTTAATGACCATCCAAGGAGCAAGGCAAACAAACGCCAGGCTAGAAAAACATTTGAGAGCAGACACAGGTAGAATTGGTATCCTCAGGGAACCTCAGAATGGTCCTTCCCTGTAACAGGTGCAATTACACCTTCCAGATAGAATGATCCTGGCTACCCAGCACAGCTATATTTTTTCTTAGAACTGTGACTCACTTTATGCCACTTCCTTGGCACATAGCCAGGAGATGGGATTGCAATAAGTCAGTTCAGCAATGCAATTATCATCACTATTAATATTAACAGCCTCTGTGTAAGTCATCAAGTACTGTTCAAAACTCACAATTCTTAAAGTGTTGCTGTAGCACATAAAGGAGTCAGTTGGGGGAGGGGAGGTACATAAATAATACTAAGGGTAGAAATAAATCAATGTTACCTATTGTGTTTCCGTAAAACTCAGGATTGTAATTGAACCTCCTTGAAACAAGAAGAATTTGAATGCTGAATTTAAAGCATTCCAAAGTTATAAGCAGAAGCGTGAGATTTTATTGTACAGGCCATCCACAATTTACAACCATTCATTTAGTGGTCATTTGAAGTTATAACAGCACTGAAAAAAGTGACTTATGACTGTTTTCCCATTCATGACCCATTATGTCCCATTGATCATGGTCACATGATCATATTTTGGATGCTTGGCAACTGGCATTTATTTATGACACTGTGCAGTTTCCCAGGGTCATGTAATCACCTTGGGCGACCTTCTGACAAGCAATTCAATAGGGAAACCAGATTCACTTAAGAACCCAGTAACTCACTTAACAACTGCAGTGATTTACTTAACAGTTGTGGCAAGAAAGGGCATAAAATGGGACAACTGTCTTAACAGCTGTCTTGCTTAGCAACAGAAATGTTGGGTTCCATTGTGGTTGCAAGTTGAGGACTACTTGTATTAATATTGATTGCCTTACTCGGGGCTTAATAATTATATACACAATGTAGATATTACATGGTATCATCTACTGAAAGCCTTGCAAAGATTGCCCTGAAAAATCAGTGTTTCTATTTTTTTTCCTTTCTATCTTTCTCCTTTTTTCCTCTTGTTGATTTCCTTCTTCTCATTGTAGAAAAGATACCCACATGGCTTGCAGAGTATTATGTTCTCTTTCACATTATTTAGACTTTTGTATAAACCTAGAAAGTATTCATTATTTTTGTGGATGACAGATAGGATTAACCCTTTCTTCCATAGCTGCTCTATTCCCTTCAAAGACCGACAACATCAGGGGTCTCCAACCTTGGTCATTTTAAGCCTGGGGGGCTTCAACTCCCAGAATTCCCGAGCCAGCTGAGGAACTCTGGTAGTTTAAATCCCCCAGGCTTAAAATGACCAAGGCTGGAGACCTCTGGTCCACACAACAGTTGGGAGTGGAAAGATGCCAAAGGAGCAAATTGAAGCTTCTTTTTGTAAACTTTATTTATTTTTTATTCCTGTTTATGATTTTCATCATTAACTCAAGGCAGCGAATGTATTTATGTTTCTCATCTTATTTTTCCCACATCAGCAACCAAATTGGTCCAAAGCCACTCAACCAACATTCATGTCTAAGGCCAGATTAGAACTCACCATCTCTTGGAGCTTTAACCCCTTGACCCAACTGGCTATCAACTTTAAAGCATTTTAATCATCTGCACTGTATAGCTCAAACCAAAAATAATGGGACTTCATCTAGCCCACAAGCTGTTAAATCCAAGTCCTGGGTGTAAGAAGAAGGTTCTGAATGTACATATTTGTGCAACTTCAAAGTTAGACTGTTCTAACAGAAATGGACAACTCTGAGACTTATCGAACATTTAATATTCCTTCCTTCCTTCCAGACAGAAATATATGAAGCTGAAAATGGTTGCACATGAAGATGCAATTCACTGTTGATATCTCTTGACTGCTTTACAAAGTAACAGAACCAGGGGCGGGGTTGGGGGTGGGGAAGAGAGAGACTTTTTAAATGTTAAAGCTTTCCTTTGGGCTTCTGGAAAGATCATTACTGCGCGTATATGTACTAATGCTTTAGATTATCAAACCCTTGGGTTGGCTTTGCTGTAGATTTCCAGTTCATAGAGAACCAATACAGCTTACTTATTTCTATTCAGGTTGGAGACAGCAACTTATTTGTTCATTATTTTGCAGCAAGCAATTGCTTTTCTCTCTTTTTTTCCGGGTTTTGTTTTGGAGGCAAGAAAGTTGCCATTCATGGTTACATTTCCATCTAAGAATTAAGGGGGCAGGAAACATAGGAAAACTGAACCGGATATCAAGTAGAAGCTCCTTGTTTTGAATAATTAAAGCAGCCAATCCTATGTAGAGCTCAAGGGGCTGCTTCAAAACCAGATCCTGACTATGTCTTCCTGGATGTGGAGGCAGAGTTACTTTGTTTCCCTGGGAAAAATGCACCCTGGTTGCCAAGAGCCCGAGTTTTGATCATGTCCTGGTGAGGATGCTGCAGTGGTTGTAAGTGTGAAAACCCATCCTAAGGCACTTTTTCTTAGTGTCACAGTAACTTCAAACAGTCATTAAATGAATGGCTGTAAGCAGGGGTAGGCTTTAAAAATTTTAGCAAAGGGTTGTCTTCCTGGTTGCTGGGTAGGCATGGCCATGGTGGGCATGGCTTAGTCTGCCTCCTGCACCACGGGGGGGGGGAGTGTTTCTGCCTTCCTCATGTTCTGGAGGCTTTCCTTGNTGCACCACGGGGGGGGGGAGTGTTTCTGCCTTCCTCATGTTCTGGAGGCTTTCCTTGAGCCTCCAGGAGGGTGAAAATGGCCTCCCTGGGCTCTGGAGGGTCTCTGAAAGCTGGAAACAGGCCCATTTCTGGCCTTCCCAAATTTCAGGGAGGACCGTTTTTTGCCCTCCCCGAGCCTCTGTGCACACCCTGCACTTACCTGCATACACAATAGGGACTCCTGGGAGGGGCGGAGTGGGGTGGGCAGGGCCAGCCAGCAGTGGGATTTGGGGGTTCTCCAAACTGCATAGAATCTTAGCTAGGGGACTCCCCTGAACCCCTGAGAACCCCCAAGCAGCCCACCCCTCATTGTAAGTCAAGAGTACCTGTACAGTATGTCATTATAACAATAAACAGTTACAATTCTATATATACTTCTTTAATGCAAATATTATTCAAGTATGTATATATTTCTAACATGTTTATGTGGCTATCATTTTTTTTTACCTATTGTATTCTGCATACAGGTAGTTCTCAAATTACAACCATTTTTTTAATGACCACTCACAGATGTGATGGATTTGAAAAAAAATACTCATATAATTTTTGTCTTGTTCTCAAAGTTATGACTCATGCACACATTTTGGGCACTTGGCAATTAGCTTACACTGACAAGTAGTTGCAGCATTCTGCAGACTGCGTTTTACAGATTTATTTATTTTTTTGACATTTTCAGTCTCCTGGCATTAGGATAAGAAGTTGCTGCACGAGAAAGAAAGGGTGAATAGAGGATAATGCAAAGAATTGAAGGTGAGAAGGATCCTTTTAGGTTTTACAACAATGGTTGAATTAATTAGGCAAGTTGCCTTCTGGGCTTCTGGTACAAACCACAACATCTCATTGTGATATAATAATGCAAACTCTTTCATACTTGTATCCAATATGGTACACAGGAATATAAATGACATGTTTGCATAATTCTGTTGCAATGCATATTTGGCATTGAGGACTCTTGCCCTTGATGTGGACATCCATGAAAGTCCCCAAATCTCAATTGCCTCCAGGCTTGTTTTATCAGAGAGATCTGCAGTCATTTGCACTGGCTACTCATTTCTTTGTTTCTTTGTACCTCTGATTTTTTCTTCTGAAAATGTAGCAATTTCTACCTTCCCATTCAGCTCCCCCCACTCATAAAAATAAGTTTTATTATAAATACCATACAATATGTTCAAGGCATGGCCAATTTTTTTTTCTTTAAAAAAGACATTGCCTATATGAAGCTGGTTGCAATTATTTGGACATCTCAAGCTGTATGTTGTGTAATTCTGAATATCATGTAGATATGCTCTTTGAATCCTCGAACTGTACTATTGCTTTAAAAATACTTTAGGATCAGCTCCAAGTGACCTTAAGGAACATTGTAAAGAGTAGGGCATCACCATTATGCTCTGCTTTTGTCATGCAGTTTATCCCAAATTTTATACACCATGCAGTGGTGGCATTCAAATTATTTACTACTGGTTCTATGGGCATGGCTTGGTGGGCATGGCAGGGGAAGGTTACTGTAAAATCTCCAGTCAGAGGTGGTATTTGCTGATTCTCCAAACCACTCAAAATTTCCGCTACCGGTTCTCCAGAACTGGTCAGAACTTGATAAATACCACCTCTGATACCATGGTCACAACAAAATTATTTTCATGGTCTGAGATTACTTAGGTAAAAAAGAATCTGATGGTTTAAAAGAAAAACATAATTGTTTTTACTGCCACAGATTAAGGGTTAACTAGGAAGTAATACACTGAATGTATGAGTTGCACTACCCTATTTAGTTAAGAAGATCAGTGAGTGAAAGATTTTTTGGGAGGGTCAGAATCGCAGCGCCCAGGGAAGCAAAGTCTAATCATCTTCTCTGTTCAGGTCAAATGTACACTATCATCATGGGACTTTCCATTCCAGCTAATAATGAATAACAAGATGGAAAAATTTTGTTTCAATGAAGAAATGGTCTAAAAGGGTTAACATTCCTAATTCCTGCTCATTTCACAGATGATCCCACAATACCTTCATCTTCTCCATACTAAATACTTTTGTATCTGTATTTTTTTTTTTAAAGGGAGGGAATTTCAGCTATTTTCAAATTATTAGCCAAACACCTCTTTATTGTGCAAAGTATTGCCCTCTGGGATGTTACTGTAACTCCAAAGAGCTAGCTAGGGACTAAGGGCTAAAGGAGTTAAAATCCAGCGTGATTGGGAGCTATCAAATTGGAGAACACTGATGCACATTATGAAATACACTACAAGGATTTGACCATGTGTCCAATTGCTTTAAGCATTCATGGATGTTTTGTATGTTGAATAACCTATTCCTTAACCAAGCAGGAAAGGATTCTAAGAGCATTTGCTTATAAAAAAATATTTATTAAATATCCAGTTGTTCACTGACACTGAGATGGGCAAGTAAAATCCACTTTTCCCCCCTTACTATATAGGATACAACATAAATCCTGACAAGCCCACAATCTTTTTGTTCAGCAAAGCAGAATACAATAAAAATGCAAGCTTGAAGTCTTTTAGTCTGTCAGACACAAATACCCTACCATTACTGTGAACATTATACAAATGTTAAAATGGAGAGAGAGACAGACAGACAGAGACCCAGAAAGAGACAGAGGGAGAGAAAGAAAGAGATTCACAAGATACATGGCAGGATGAAAAAGAGTGTTTTATGAGATTTTTTAAGCAATCTACTATTGTGGTGAATGGTAGAGTAAATGCAGCATAATGGGAAGTTTATGTAAATAGGAATTATCATTCATAGAATGTGCATACCAAAGTTAATTTCTGAGAATATCCTATATCAAATGTGAAGGGTTTATTTAAAATTTACTATTAAGTAGTTAAAAGTAATAATATTTGGTATTATCCTACTCTTGACTACTCCAACCTTTTGGCTTCCATATAGGAGAGCAGCATTCACCATATTTATGGGCATAAAGCTGGGAAGTCCTACAATCAGTGGTAGGGTTCAAATTATTTTACTACTGGTTGTGTGGGAGTGGCTTGGTGGGCATGGCAGGGAAAGGATACTGTAAAATCTCCAGTCAGAGGTGGCATTTGCTGGTTCTCCGGACTACTCAAAATTTCCACTATCGATTCTCTAGAACTGGTCTGAATCTGCTGAATACCACCTCTACTGCAACCCTGTTTGAGAGTGGCCATTGCTGGCAGGTGGGCAAGAGCCAAGAAGTGCATTTGAAACAATTGCAACACAAATTATCCCCCCCCCCAATTATGATGTTGCATCACAATGTCTCAGTGCATAGTTATTCTGTCAAAAATGTGAGATTAAACAGATGCTTTTGTATTCACATAACATGCTTCATCCAATTAGTTTCTGAGAATTAAAAGCCAGTCACATATCTTTATAATTGCTGTTGGCATAAGTTTGTTCCCTCTAACTTTTTTCATATTCAGGCACATTATGAAAAATAATATCCCATAACTATCTTATCGATTTACAGATTTTTATAATGTGTAAGACACACTTGCAACATTACAAGAACATTCTAATTGTGCCTCTTTGAGCTGCTTAAGTTAAAACCCAAGGGAAGATTGATTAAATGTAGTGCTAAGTGCAGACCAAAAGCTTTTGCTCTAAACTCTGATGGCTTCTATGTATGCATCCAAGATGAATCATCAGTGAATTGCTAATAGTGTTTGGATACACATGACCAATCTTCATCACTAAAGTATATTATCTCCAATAAGGCGTCATTTGTATTTGTGGAGTCCTGTCACCATTCAATCCTGAAGTTCCATTTTTTTCCTATCTGCTGGTAAATTTCACTTTAATTTTTTAATCAATCATCAAGATGCTGACCTTCATGCCTGAGGTATACAGACTTTTTGTAAGCAAAACAGAAATTTACACATGAATTGAAAACCACAGATAATACCTTTGGCCTTTGTTTTTGCTCATGGATTTAAAGTGAATTTAAAGTGAATGAGAATGGCAGTCAAAAGGATTTGTGAATCTGATCAAAGTAAGCAGACAATCTAATGCCTCATGGACAAAACTCACAGAAAATATGTTAAGACTCATCCACCTTCAAGATGAAATAATGTAAAAGCTTTAGGTAGAGATACGTCAATTGGGGGCAGCCAAATTAGACTGTTGAGAGAGACCTACAGGCCAGTCGAACCAATATCCTATCCTAAGGCAAGATTGTCCACTACAAGCTTAGCAGGAGACAACCAATGTAGCTCAGACAATGTGCAACACAGAATAGACTGCATAAGGATGTCTACATAATGGTGTCTATATAAATAATGGAATAAAATCACAAACTACAGAGACATTAAACAATCCTTCCCCACCCCTCCAGAAGTTTATACTGGAATGCAAGAGATGTTTTTTCAATTCCAAATATAACAATCTGAAAGAATTTGAATGTGATGATCTGATTGATTTTTCACAGTGATAAATATATGCATCTGGTAGAACTCATAATGACGCCAAGAGTATCTTCACATCATTATGCAAATGACATGACTGATTTCTACCAATAATTGGTGTCTTTTTTGTTGTTGTTGCCATAACATGCAAGACAGCCAGTTAGGCATAGTGGTTACAGTATCAGGCTAGAAACTGGGAGACTATGGGTCCCAGTCCCACCTTAGGCACAAAGCCAGCTAGGTGACCTTGGGCCAGTCACTTTCTCTCAGACCCTGGAAGGAGCCAGTGGCAAATCACTTCTGACAAACTTTGCCAAGAAAACTGCAGGGACTTGTTTAGGGAAAGCTCTAAGAATTAGACATAATTGAATGGAAAAAAATAATATAATGACAGCACATGATATCACTTCTCCTTTTGAAATCTATCCAGATGTCTCTAGTATGAGATTATGCTTAGCTTTATTAAACCCCAGAGACAAAAATCATGGATATGATGTAAACCATTAACCAATAAAACAGATTGCCTTCAGATGTTATGGGTGTTCCATCACTGGAAGCTTTTAAGAATAGACTGGACAACCACTTGTCTAAAATGATATAGAGTGTCCTGCTTGGGCAGGGGTTGGGCTAGAAGACCTCCAAGGTCCCTTCCAACTCTGTTAATCTGTTATATATCTAGTCACAAAAGCATGATGGTTGAGGCAAAATTACTCTTTACCAGCAAAATAGCTTCAGTTGTAATGTTTCCTAAAGGTCTATCAAAAAAGCTGTGAAAATATTTACAGACCCCTCACATCCTGGACATAAACTGTTTGAACTCCTTCCCTCAAAACAATGCTATAGAGCATTGCACACCAGAACAACTAGACACAAGAACAATTTTTCCCAAAAGCCATCACTCTGCTAAACAAATAATTCCCTCAACACTGTTCAACTATTTACACAGTATGCACTACTATTACTATTAATCTTCTCACCACTCTTTATCGCCCATCCCCTACCACTTGTCACTGTATGACTGTAACTTTGTTGCTTGTATCCTTATGATTTATATTGACTGTTTCCTCGTATGATTTGATTGCTTATTGTACCTCATTTGCTCGCAACACATGTTTGCTATTTTCATAAGTCAATAGGGCATTCACAGTGGGAGGAAACAATTGGACATAAATTAGATATTTATAAGACAACAATGAGAAGCCAGTTGATAAATAACTTACTTTAGTATCTTAAAATCATTCTTCCAGGGAAGCAGGGTAATAAATAAAAATAATTCTGGCAAATACAAAATTGTGGCTGAGGCAAAACTGATAAATAAATTCAGCATTCCATTACTTGACCTGAATAAAACACCTAGTCCTCCAAGTATACCTATAGCTAAGAGTAATAGTCCCCATGTAGCATTTTTTCCTTTCCTCCATGCAGGTCAAACTTTTTTGCCACTAGCTGAATTATTGCTTTCAGTATTCTCCTGGTAGATGTATATACACATCAACAAGACACAGTACTATAGGACATAGGTGTGAACTCTAATAACACACCTTACTCTAACCATGTCAGCTATCACATTTCTTGAATGTTGTTGATCTCTTAACCTGTTGTTTAAAATGTTCTTATCTATGTATTGCAAGAGGCACATTTTAAAGAGAGCTACATCATAGCATCCTGGTGGGATTCAAAAAATTTTACTACTGGTCTGTTGGCATGGCTTGGTGGGTATGGAAGGGAAAGAATACTGTAAAATCTCCAGTCAGAGGTGGCATTTGACAGTTCTCCGAACTACTCAAAATTTCCTCTACCAGTTCTCTAGAACTGGTCAGAACCTGCTGAATACCACCTCTGATCCTAACATTAGTACAACATTAATGTCGGGCTCTGGATGTCCCCCTCCCATTCCAGAACCTGACACATTGAAGGGGGAATGAGCAAACTAGCAGGCAAGCCTCAAAACCACCCGTTGACGTTCACCTGGGCTCAAAAACAGGCAAAGCCGGTCGCAGAATGCCAAAGCAGAAGCAGCACACAGGGAAGATCAGGAGGATCAGAGAGGAAAGGAGGCTGGGCACGGGGTGTAGACGACATATCCACAGAGAGGCAGGCAGGAGAAAGACCAGGTGTGAGGAATAGGAACTGTGTCGGGCATTTGTCAGCGATTTGTGGAGCAGGAACATAATGGAGCTGTTGCATATAGGCCAGTGGGAAGCAGACACAGAGGGAGCAGATGGTGGCAAGTTACTGTCAGCAAGGAACAGGCCCAAGGGGTAATTTAGATAATGGGATAGGCAGATGCTGGGTTGTAGCCGGGGCAGATACATAATGCTCTGAGAAACAGCAGCTTTCAGTGCCAGCTTTGCACTGACTTTGTTCTTGTCGGTGAGGTTGCCGGGTTGTGATCTGAAATAAAGACATGACTTCACATCTGAGTGAGTGCCAACTTGTATTTCTGCACATTTGAGCTGGACCCTGAGTTGGCTGAGAATTAAATTGACTGGTCTTTGTGGTACTACAAGACAGAGTATTTATTTCACTGTGAACTGAAGTCAGGGAGGGATCTTAAAGTCTACAGACAATGATGGGTACAATTTAATTGTTCTTTAAGTAGAGATAAAGTCTGAATCATGAGAAAGGTCAGAGTAATTCAGAATGAAGTATCCATAAAAATGGGTTGAAAGCTCTTCACATCTTCTAAAAGCATTAGGATGGAAATGGGACCAGAAAGACAGGGAGATCTGTCGTAAAATTAGAATGACTGTTATAATCAGAGAACCATTAGTCATCACAATCACAGTGATTCTTGAGATTCAATCATTACCAATTACTTTAACTAAAACATATTAGATTTACTTTATTAATTATTACTTGGTTTTACATGCTGCTTCAGGATCCTGACGCTAAACTGTTCATAAGAATCCAACAAAGAAATTAAGTTTAAAACATAATCCAATTTAAAACAATATTTAATGTTGAGATCATATTATCAGGGTTTCATAGGGGTGGGTTGGCCAGTTGCAAGCCAGCTAAAAGTCTCTGACAAATTTCAGACATCTCAGATTGTAGGAAGTTGCAGAAGCAACTTTAAGACTAAAGAATACGAGCTCACTGTATGTATATTTCTGTGCATCACAAAATGCAAGAGAAAGCTTACCTAGAACAAGTCACGATATAAATATAACAAAATATAACAGTGTCTTGAAAAAAACCAGATCACAATTGCCAGAATTATCAACATATCATGCTCACTTCCTTCTTACTCCTACTTCTTGCTCAATCTAGTTTCACTGATAAAGGAGAATATTTGTAGCTGAGGGTTGAAACTAGGGATCCTTGGTGCTCTCTGGGTTTGGTTGTTTTCTTGCAGATGCTTCATTACCCAAACTAAGTAACATCATCAGTGCTCCCAACATAAATACTGATCATATTATCTAGTTTGGGGTAATGAAACACCTTCCAGAACACAACTAAGCTCAGAGGGACCAAGGAGCCCTCTCGTTTTACTCTCCAGAACCCTAGAGCTATACAGTTTTCATGATCCTTTAAAAGAGCATCTAAGAACTCCTAGATGAGGAAGATGGAGGAGAAACAGACTCCAAACACTACAAGGAAAATGGAGCTCCATTTTCCACCCACAAACAAGGCAGATAACTGATAGGCTACACTGACAGCTTCACAGAGTTGAAGTTTGAAGTGGGTCAGACTGTCTTCATGCAATTTAAGTTTTAAATATACAACTTTGTTAATTTATTTGAATTTTCTTGTAAATTGCATGTGCACTGCTTAATGGAAGTGTAGAAATTAAATGGAGAACAACACAAATAGACTGGATCTGCATATCGTTGAAGCTGAGTTTCAAATTTATACAAGAAAAGATAAAAAATAAGGAAATTAATCTAAAATTCCTCTGCAAATCCTAGAAAAAGTAAAGCCCATGTCACACTGCACCAACGGATGGAAAGAGGATGTAAAACGGAGAAAAACACTTGCCATCCATTG